>JAQFXT010001362.1:0-18198 GCA_034683725.1 Strigamia crassipes | reverse complement strand
TAAAAGTGCAATTTTGATGTTTAAAACGTTTAAAAGTGCAATTTTGATGTTTAAAACGTTTAAAAGTGCAATTTTGATGTTTAAAACGTTTAAAAGTGCAATTTTGACGTTTAAAAGTGCAATTTTGATGTTTAATAGTGCAATTTTGACGTTTAATAGTGCAATTTTGACGTTTAATAGTGTAATTTTGATGTTTTAAAGTGCATTTTCACACTTCAAATTGCAATTCTGACCTATAAAAATGCATTTCACCTTTAAAAAATGCAATTTGGATCTTTAAAAGTGCAATTTGGACCTTAAAAGTACAATTTTCATCTTTTAAAAATGCAATGTTTACTTATAAACCCAACGTTTTCTCGTAAAATTCAATTTATATTGTGGAAATTGTTAGTATTTACCCTAAAAAAGCTGAAACTTTACATTTGAAAATACAAATAACAATAATTTCATCCTTATTATATATTTGGCCGAATAACTGTAATTCTAATTTTCTTTTTCTTTTTTCTAGGGAATGTATTGCAATTTCGAAATTTTCCACATGCGCGAAAAACAAATCCCCGTGGACAGCGTAGAACTAAAAGAAATCATCGTCGCGTTCGCCTGGGAACCAATCGGCAACAAATGCTGCATCATCCACGGCGAAATGCCCAACATAATGGTCAGCTTCTACGGCGTCAAAGCCGGCGGCACCGTCTCCATGCTTAGTTGAGTAACAAAAAACACCCGCGCCCAAAACTCCATAAAAAAAAACCAAATAACTAAAACAACAAATTTTTTTACAGAAAAATTTGAACGCAAACAATGCACGCACATATTCTGGGCACCCCAGGGTCAATTTATCGTTCTTGCCGGCCTAAGAAAGTAAGAAACGCTGAAATTTTGTTGTAATTTTGTTGTAATTGGCTAATAATGAATTTTATTGCAGTATGAATGGCGCGTTGGAGTTCGTGGACACCGCCGACATGACCGTCATGAACGTGACGGAACATTTCTCGGCTACGGACGTCGAGTGGGACCCGACGGGACGATACATCGTGACCGGAGTCAGCTATTGGGGCCATAAAGTGGATAATAGTTATTGGGTGTGGAGCTTTCAAGGAACCCTACTGCAGAAATGCACGATGGAGCGATTTTGCCAGTTGCTATGGCGACCGCGACCCGCCTCGCTGTTATCTCAGGACCAAATCAAGGCAGAAAAGAAAAAAAAAATCGATTAAATTCGATTAAATTTTCATATTTTTTTTTGTTTTTTTGCAGGAACTTCGTAAGAATTTGAAGAAATACAGCGTGCAATTCGAAATGGACGACAGACTGCGTCGGACTAAGGCGTCCAAGGAGTTAATCGAGAAACGAAGACGTTTGTTGAAGGAATTCGAAGAGTATCGGCAGGAAAAAGCCGAACAATACGAAAGCCAAAAGGAAATTCGTCTGGAATTGAGAGACAGTACGGATTTGTTTGATTAAATCGTTAAACATCGATTAATTCGTCGATTAATTCGTGAAAAATTGATTAATTCGTCGATTAATTCGTGAAAAATCGATTAATTCGTCGATTAATTCGTGAAAAATCGATTAATTCGTCGATTAATTTGTGAAAAATCGATTAATTCGTCTATTAATTTGTGAAAAATCGATTAATTCGTGAAAAATTGATTAATTCGTCTATTAATTTGTGAAAAATCGATTAATTCGTCGATTAATTCGTGAAAAATTGATTAATTCGTCTATTAATTCGTGAAAAATTGATTAATTCGTGAAAAATTGATTAATTCGTCTATTAATTTGTGAAAAATCGATTAATTCGTCTATTAATTCGTGAGAAATCGATTAATTTGTGAAAAATCTATTAATTCGTGAAAAATCGATTAATTCGTCTATTAATTCGTGAGAAATCGATTAATTCGTGAAAAATCTATTAATTCGTGAAAAATCGATTAATTCGTCTATTAATTCGTGAAAAATCTATTAATTCGTGAAAAATTGATTAATTCGTCTATTAATTTGTGAAAAATCGATTAATTCGTCTATTAATTTGTGAAAAATCGATTAATTCGTCTATTAATTTGTGAAAAATCGATTAATTCGTCTATTAATTCGTGAAAAATCGATTGATTAATATGTATATATTTATTTATTTTTTGTTATTTGTTATTTTAGATGTGGATACGGATGAATTATACAGTCATTTGGATAATATGGAGGAGGAAACGGTGGAGTTTTTTATTAAGGAAGAAATTATCATTTTGGACGAGGAGTAACGATTTCGGTTTTGCCGCTTTACGAACTGGTGAAAATATTGGATGGTGGTTGTTTTTGAAGGGTCGCGTTTTGTGCTAGGCCTCGTTTATTTCCAACTATCCATATTTCATATATTTTTGGCAGTTTTTATTTTATTTTCATTTTTTTTATTTTATTTTTTTTTATTTTTTCTGGTGGGACTCGTAATGCGTCCCTGTTTGGTTTCTATTCGTTCGGATGGGGCAAACAGCGAGTTGATTAACGTTTGTAGTCTGTTAGGTCGGTTTGACAATTTGTATTTTCCTCTACCTTTCAGAATATTAAAAGGCAAATGTTACTATAATTCAGATTGTTTTTTCGCGTGTTGTTATTGAAGTCAAACTTCTTTACGGTAGAGTGATGCGCAAATATCGTAAATACTGCAATACCGTGAATACGCAGTTTGCGCCACGTACTTTTACGTTATAAAAACCCCCGTTATGCCTATAACTATAGTGGAAAACTCATAAGCCTAACGTAGCTTAGGCTACATCGAAAAATAGCGTAGCCAATCCGGTAAATTTCCACTATTTACGTCACCGTGACGTCACTGACCAAAAATTCCGATTTGCAATGACCTCGTTCGCCGCCATTTAATACAAGAAACGGTTCCTAGTTTCGGAAATCACGTGACTTTGTAAGGTAAGTCGACTTTTATAACTAACGTGAAAGCGCGAGTGCAAACTGAACTTTATATTTTTACGTTACAACATTTATAACGTAAAATTGACTATAATTTTAAACGAAAGGTACGTGGCGCAAACTGTATTACCGCAATTTATACATTAAAATTCAAAAATTAATGAAATTTATTCAAAACAAAAATTATTTTATTATTTCTAAAGAATATTTAAATTTTTGTTTTTTTTAATAAAAATCAATTTAAATATTCTTAAAAAATAATAAAAACAATTGTTTTTAGGTGTTTGCAAGAAATGTCCAAATTCGATTCAAATTTCGTGCGGTTTTAAGCGAATCAGCTATTGGTTAGATTCATAGATTCCTCGTGTATCGAAGACTCTACTCACTATGGACTTGTGTTCGAAATCCGGAGTATTAATTATACTCGTAACTACTATTTATCGAGGTATGTTTACCATTTTTCGTTCTAAATCAAGCGAGATCGGGACAATGACCTCGAATTCACATCGGCGTGTGCGGCATGGCCCGATCGTGAGCAGCCACGGCAACAAACTCACAAAGAACAAGACAATTTTTCCTTCTTTTACTCCTACTTTCACTTGAAATGAATAAGTATCACTAAGATATAGTTTCACTCAAAAACAACGATAATTTCGCTGATTTTTTAGCTAAGATACCCAAATTAGATAGCGTGGCTTATCCGGTAGAGTTTTCTTGATTCTTGCCCAGAGATGTCGCTACGGTGCCTGCGCTGATGAAAGCTGTATAAAACGAGCGGGAAATTTACATTTTTATTTATTAATGTTACTCAGATGGAATAAAATGGTGTTTACTCAAGTTTTTCTTGTCGGGGAAGATTTAAATTGCAATAGTGGTAAGTTAACGTTTTGGGTTACGAAATCCACTTAAATTGACTTCAGAATTATGGGCAGTTCCATCCTGCTAGGTGAAGCTGTCAATTAACTGATCACTGGGCGCAAGGCGGAACCGGAAGTAGATCTCCACACGGGCAACCATGTGGAGACAGTTTTCTGAGAACCGGCAATGTAAACAGTCATAAGACTGTTCAAGTTGCCGGTATGACAAACGAGGCGACCAAAATGGCGATGTGATCTCACCGTCCTTATGGTCTCTTGACTTTGTAGTTAGCGATTGATCGTGGGTTGGGTTTACAGCAATGTGGCCCAAGCAATGTGACCCAAGGTCTCTTGCCCACTGGGCACAAGGCGGAACCGAAAGTCTGTTCTTCGGGACCTTTACGGCCCTAAGGCACCGAGGAAACAGTTATTGCACGAATGGCAACTTGATGGGTCATGTTACCAAACACATCCTTTTAACGTTCGAACAGGTCCACGAACGCATCATGGACGTGACCAGCAAAGTCTGGTTAACAACCGGCAAACGGTGAAAGATTTTACCCCTCACGTGGTTCTACATGATGAAGACGCTCAGGTCCCTGTGGCCCGCAGAACGAGCACACAAGGCCAGAAGTCGCCGTGCATCATGGCGGATCTGGGATGATCACGTGAAACAGGCCGATGCGACCTTACACGTGCGGAGTCACACAACAGACAGCCTTTTGGGCATCTTGAGGACCCCGTGCACGCAACTTCTGGTCAGCCGGGTTCTTGTGTCCGATTGGCCATAATTGGACCGCAGCTCTACCTATTGCTAGGGAGCCGCAGAAGAGACCGCGAGTGTCGGCCAGTGATCGCAGAACGGTCACACTAAATCAATATAATTTCTAGTGTGTTCTTTTCTTTGAAGTGATAAGCGTTCATTAACTTTCATTCTTCTTTTATTAAGGTTTTGGAGACGTTGCAAAGCCTCTTGGGTTCAGCAATGAACCTCCTTTTCGTGTCGAATTCTCAAACAGCAGCGGAACCAAAATACCATGCGCTGCAACCGGCTCTCCTCCAATCACTATAACCTGGATCTTAGCCGATGGGAACCCCGTGCTCAACATAGACCGACTGAGACATGTCACGGATGAAGGTATTTTGGTTTTCCCTCCGTTCGAGGCCAAAAACTACCGACAAGATGTTTACGCCGTAGCCTACAAATGCATCGCCAACAACCCGGCCGGGACAATTATCAGCCGAGAAGTTCACGTTCAAGCAGGTTGATAAATGTAAACACAAAATAGCTTTATGTTTGATTTATTGATGCCTTGTATTTACAGTCATGGATCAGCCATTTGAACCTCATGTCTATGATGCTTTTGCTACTAAAGGCAGCACCGGAGCCATCAAGTGCGTTGTATCTGGAACAGTCAGCAATTATGTGATTGTTGACACTTGGATTAAGGACAACCAGCAAGAAATTAAAACTTCTTTCTTTGATGGTATAAGATAGGAGAATGTTCATAGTGTATTTAAGCAAAACATAGAAATGATTATACTTGTATGAATGCAGACAAGAAGTATACAATAACAAAAACTGGCGATTTGCTCATTTCAAACGTGGACAGTTCTGATGCCGGTAGAACTTACGCTTGCGTGGCGAAACATCGCCTTACCGGTCAAGTAAAAACGAGTGAAACGGCCGGAAAACTTTTTGTCACCGGTAGGTATTCCATTTTCCAAAGTGCTTTTTGTTCTTGTTTCTGTGTATCCACTTCCTGTTTCTGAGTATCCACTTCCTGTTTCTGAGTATCCACTTCTTATTTCTGAGTATCCACTTCCTGTTTCTGAGTATCCACTTCCTGTTTCTGAGTATCCACTTCCTGTTTCTGAGTATCCACTTCCTGTTTCTAAGTATCCACTTCTTGTTTCTGAGTATCCACTTCCTGTTTCTGAGTATCCACTTCCAATCCCTCAATTTGGTTCAATCGGCTTTGCAGAGTCCGAAGGGAATGTTCCGTCAAAGATATTCGACATTGAAAAAGCCGTTACCGCGCCAGCCGGTAGTCGAGCAATTCTACCTTGCCTAGGCCAAGGCCACCCAACTCCAACCATTAAGTATTTATCAAGTATACACAAATTTAACATTGTTTGATTTTTTTGTTCTTTTTGAGGTGGTTCAAGAAAGATCCCAAAGGTACTTTAACACCGGTCGATTTGAAGGGGAATTCTAAAACAACCGAGCTATCGATGATCATTTTAAGCGTCGAGGAAGCTGATTCTGGAATCTACGTATGTCTTGCAGAAAATATTGTTGGAACAGCGAGAAAAGAACTCGCTTTACGAGTACAAAGTGAGAGTTTGAGACCATAAGAAACCAACAAAGTAAAACTGTGTGATTTTTATTTCTCACAGCTCCCATGGAGATTAGTCTGAAACTGCATAGTCAACACAATTTAGTTTGCGATGTAAAAGCGTCGTCGGATGTTGTTATTTCGTGGTACAAAAACGGAAACATTCTTCCAGAAGCAAATGGCAACACCCTGAATGCAGATCAAAATGGAATCTACCAATGTTTTGCAAAATCCGACGAAGACATGGTCCAAGCAACTGCTTTAGTCATCTTGGATGGTACATGGGTTCCACAACCACCAGAATAAAGGGTGTCCGTTCATTTATTCGACGGTTTATTTATTCGCCAGGAATAAACTGTATTTTGGTCATTGGGTTTTGTTTAGGTTAGGATAGGTTAGGTGAGGTTTGGTTAGATTTGCTGGCGAATAAATTAACCGTCGAATACACGATACGACCCCAAATAAAGAAGCATTACTTATATCATTATTTGTTGCAGATGATAAGCCTTTGATAATCAAGGGCTTTCAAGAGAAACTAGTATATCCTGGAGAAAATGTTGAACTTGAATGTAAAGCATCTGCACATGCAAAGATTAATTGGTACTTGGAGGATGAAAAGCTTACCGTATCTGACGGAATTAAGATGGATGAGAAAATTGAGAATGGCGCGCTTATCAGTACGCTAAGACTGAGCAAAGTGTCAGTTATGAGCGGTGGAATTTACACATGCGAAGCATCGAATGATGCAGGCAGCAATGGTTTTAGCTCAAGAGTTAATGTCTATGGTAAAGTTTGTAACTGACTATTACTTAGATATGTAATTTAAATGACTGCTTGTGTAGGTAAATTGGGAATGCGTTCAGCAATTCAAAAAACTGTAGTAGCTGGGAACAATTTTACCGTGAATTGTCCATTTTACGGCTATCCAATAAGCAATGTTGAATGGGAAAAAGGTAGGATTTTGATGCAGCCATTTGTTTACGCCATTCAATAATAGACAACCACTGTTTTTTCACTTAGACTTAAAAGATTTGCCAAGAATGCTCCATCAAACTGTGTTTTCAAACGGTACGCTAACGGTAACTAAAGTGAAAAAGGGACTGGACGACGGAGAGTATATCTGTAGAGTATCAAACATTCAGGATGAAACTGCAATTGGAACCATCAAAATTGTGGTCATGAGTGAGTAAAAATCTTAACATGTTTGGGTTGTGGGAAAAGTAAACTTAATAACGAATGCTTAGTTTGCTTAGTCGACGTTTTGATAATTGATGTTCTACAGTAAACTAGTGTAAGTTCTAACGAGAGGATTTGTTGTGACGCTTTGGCGACATTGCCAAACCGACGATCGTCTTGGAAAACTACCACCACCAGGTGGAGTTGCCAGCCGGAAGTGGTCACCCTGACCAGTGGGTAAAGACGGAAATGGAAGTAGTGTCTATGGGGTCTTTACGGCCTCAGAGACGCGGTTCTTGCCAAAATGGCAACGTGATGGGTCGCATGGTCGATTATGTTCGTTCAATGTTCGGACTGTTCATGATATGGATCATGGACGTGATCTGAAGTGATTGGCATAGTCGTATTAACGACTGGTGTACGTTTCAACAGTGAAAGCTTTCGCCGCTCTTGTGGTTATCTTTATCCATAACCATGTGGTCGGTGATGGACTTGGGTTGCGCCATGGCAATATGGCTAGTTGGCCAAAACCAATAATCAAATATAGTTTTTATTCTGTGATAAGTGTTCAGCACTACATTGATATCTCCATACCATGTGGTGTCTCTCCGTCAATCACAAAGTGGAATATAGCTACACTTGGGACTGTTATTCATACCTTTTTCAGTTGCTCCAAAGATTATGCCATTTTCATTCCAAGAAGACTTACTACGCGAAGGCATGAGAGCTAGACTTCAATGTGTTGTGAGTGAAGGCGACTCACCCATCACCATTCAATGGCTCAAAGACAATGCTAAAATTCCATCAGAATTAAACATAAACGTTCAACAGATTGATGAGTTTTCAAGCATCCTTAACATAGGACATGTAACTCCAAAACATAACGGCAACTACACCTGCAAAGCCAGAAATGCCGCCACAACTGTCGCGTACTCAGCCGTATTGAATGTCAATGGTAATGGTTTTCTCACATTGTCTATTTTGCCTTGCAGTTCCTCCAAAGATTATTCCTTTTGCCTTTGTGGATGATCAATTCTACAAAGGAATGCGTGCCCATATCACTTGCGCTGTGAGCCAAGGAGATCCGCCGTTGACTTTCCAATGGCTAAAAAACGATCGCCCGATCCCCACTTCTTTGCGCGATGTGGCGACGCGGCAATTCGACAAATACACAAGTTCTCTAAGTATTGAGAGCGTCACTTCTGACCACACGGGAAATTAAACCTGCGTTGTATCGAATCGGGCGGTGACGGTCAGTCAGACGGCGCAACTTCTGGTTCATGGTAAATAATCAATTTGTTGGTTTAATCCATCCGGGGGTTTCTTTTCCAGTTGCACCCAGGATTATCCCCTTCTCGTTTCAAGACAAATCCGTGGCGGAAGGCCGGCAAGCGAGGGTTATGTGTGGGCTAATTGAAGGAGACGCTCCGGTCGCTTTCACTTGGTTGAAAGATGGACTGCCGATAAAGCAAAGCGATGTAGAAATCTCTCGCATTGTTGATAACTACTCCATACTCTCCATCCACAGTGTCACGCGTGGCCACACTGGAAACTACACGTGTGTGGCTACTAACCGCGCTACTAGTTCACAATTCAGTGCCACCTTAATAGTTAATGGTAATTGCTAATGCGTCTATGTTTTGATTGTTTTTCAGCCGCCCCAAAGATCATTCCATTCTCCTTCCATGGCGATCATTTGTTCGAAGGAAGTTTAGCGAAGGTTACTTGTGTAGTTTATCAGGGAGATCTTCCGATTGCCATCGAATGGCTGAAAGATAACCAACCGTTATCCGATCTCAAGGGTGTTAATATCCGACAAGTTGATCAATTTTCCAGCATGCTAACCATAGAGAAAGTGCAAGAGATTCACAGCGGCAACTATACTTGCACGGCGACAAACTCCGCGGCTTCTGCCAATTCAACGGCAATCCTTGTTGTCAATGGTATGACAATCAAGTGATTAGTATTTTTTTTTCTCTTCATATTTTGCAGTCCCTCCAAAAATTGTTCCATTTACCTTCCAAGATGGACATTTGCTCGAGGGCATGTTAGTTCGGGTGTCTTGCGTAGTCAGCCGGGGAGATCTTCCGTTGAATATATCATGGCTGAAAGACAATCAAATTGCTTCCCAACAACCTTCTGTTAGTGTGCATAATTTAGACGATTACTCCAGTGTCCTATCAATTGACCCAGTGACTAAGAAACATGATGGCAATTACACTTGTGTTGCTAAAAACATGGCTGGAACTGACACATTTGTTGCATCAATAACAGTTAATGGTAAATTAAGTTCATTGATCGGTAAAGTGGGAAAGTAACTATGTCAATCCAATTAATCTTTTTTAACTGGGACTGGATTAATTTCAAAAAATCAATAATGCAATCAAGATTTATTAAAAATTTGATAAATTGCCCATGAAATAATTTTGAAGGAGCTATTGGCAACTTTCAATACAAAATAAAACAGCTTTTTTTCTTTTTACTGTAGAATTACCAAAATGGATCACTCAACCCATTGATACTAAAGTACCAATTGGAAGTCCAGCTATGATGCCCTGTGAAACTACTGGATTCCCAAAACCCACAACAACTTGGTACAAAGTGGAAGGTTAGTTAGCTAAGACACCATTAGCAAGGGATCTTAAAAAGCTAATAATTCTTTTATTTTTATTTTATTCAGGCTCAGATGCCAGAGGGAGGAAAAACAAAGTTGAAGATGGAAATGGTTTCCAACTTCTTACCAATGGTTCACTTCATATTAACAGTGTAAATTTAAATCATGCTGGTTATTACTTCTGCTCATCCGAAAACACAATTGGTAGTATTAGTGAAGTTGCTCTACTCTCCATCAGTTGTAAGTATGAAATGAATTGCTGGTGGTCTTGGGATCGGTCTTATGTGGTTTATCTTTCAGCAGTTCCTCCTCAACTACACAAAAAATTTCAAAATAATACGGTCCAAAAAGGTGATTCAGTTCACTTTAAGTGTGTGGCGCACGGCGATCGACCAATGACTTTTACTTGGCACATCAATGGACTAGCGTTTGATCCAAATAGTGATAAAAATGAGTGAGTCAGATGATTTGACACTTATTGATAAATTTAACCATTGAAGTTTTTCAAACAGATATGTAATCAAGCAATCTAACGATACGGGAAGCGTAACCTCTGAATTTGCCATAAAAAAAGCCGATAGAAAAGACTCGACTTCTTTCGTATGCAGTGCTGAAAACTCATACGGATCACAGAATGCAACATTTAACCTGATTGTTCTTGGTTTGATTATATAAATTGCATAAGAGTCGATGCGTTCAATTTTTGTAAGAATAACTCGCGCTTCAAATTGGATCGATTTAAGAGTTTTGAAATTGTGATTGTCTGCTAACCAACGCCCATTAGCCAAACAACACGCGGTCTTTTCCAGCTCTCTGTTGCTAGTTGGAGTTGCAAGTCTGGGAATTTCCTGGCACAAAGGGTGCGGGTAACCGAAAGTGCGCCACCTGGGTCCAACAGTAAAAGAGTCTCAACTTGACTTGCGGGGTGAATGGTAGTGTGAGTGTTTGGCACAGGCGCCACATGGTCAAGGGGACGGCTACGAGTCACTGGTCGTAGCACGCACTATAAATGCTTAAATTGTGACCGCCTTGCAGACACTGGCAACAACGATGGCCGCCCTAAGCAACATCCACCGACAAGGGGCGTTGTTGGCCGGAAGTGGTCAACTGACCACTGGCCACACGGTGAAAACGGAAGTGCCGTCGACGGGGTTTACAGGACCCCAAAACGGCAGTCTTTTGAGGATCGGCAGCGTGGTGGGTCGTGTGGCCGACCATGTTCCTCTCCCCAATGCAAGACGTGACCTGAGATGGTCTGAGTTATCCGGGTAACACCCGACGCACAATAGGTGACAGTCTTCGGCGCCCACATGGTTCTTGTTAGCCACATGGTTGCTGCTTTACATAGATTAGGGTATGGCAACATACCCTAAATTGGAAGGCACTGTCTGGAACTAATCTCTAGACAACTACTTTAAATAAAAGGCCATAAACCAATAAACCAAAACAGTTATAGTCAGTTCATTTTCATTCGTGATCAGCATTTAACACTGCTTGGCATTGCCCATTCTAGCAATGTCCGAATGCCTCATCACAAAATAACACACAAAGACACACTATTTAATAAGAAGTTTCTTTATTAAAGTAAATAGTCTAGGAGCTAGTGCACCTATTGTGTGTTTTTGCTTTGCCGACCATTCGTTACCACGCTCCAGCAACGTCTGGCGTACATTCAGTGACCCCGTACTAACGGTGTCCTTTGTTCTATTGGCTATAGATGAACCCCAGTTCCACCTAGCAATAGGGAGCTGTGAGGGGATTGCGTATTGTCGGCCACTGACCACTGATCACAGTAGCATGCACCAGTCCTCCACAAAATCCATTGTCAAAGGAGATTGGGAGTCATTCTAAAAGAAATTGAGCTCACTAACTTATTGCACATTTTTTAACAATAAATTGTCTACAACTAGAAAAACCAGATTCTCCCGAAGACGTCCGTGTAATTGAAGCTGCAAATCGAACTATTGTTGTAGAATGGACAGCACCATTTACTGGAAACATCCCCATTAATAAATACATTTTACAATATAAACTTACATCAGGTAAAGAAAAATTTAGAAGATAAAAAAATTAAAATATAATTTATACATGAAATTGAAAATCAAATCCTTTCAGATAAATGGCAATCTGGAGTTCGAAATCTCACACTTCCAGGTCACAAACTGCAGTCAGCAATCAGCAACTTAAAACCATCAGCCAACTACCACGTTCGAATAATTGCCGGCAACGATATCGGTTTAGGCATACCCAGTAAACAAATTGATGTATCAATGCCTGATCAAGGTAATAAATAATACCAAATAGTACCAAATTATCTTCTCTTCCAATCCTACAGCACCTGGTGGACCACCATTAAATGTACACATCATTGCAACTGATTCCAATAGTCTGAAAGTGTCGTGGGAGGTAAAAATCAACAAAACAAACTCACTGACAATCATTATTGACAGTTCCAATTCCAGGCCCCTCATATACAGCTGAGAAATGGCATCATAAAGGGATATAACATTGGTTATAAAATTGCGAGTTCGACCGGCACTTACCAGTTCCGCTTGATGGAAGTACCGGAGGATTACACGGCAACTCTGTCGCTGCCGATCAATGATCTTCATAAGTTCACTCAATACAGCGTTGTTGTTCAGGCTTTCAACGATGGCGGCAAAGGACCACTGTCAAAACAAGTCGTTGCAGTTACTTCAGAAAGCAGTGAGACTCATAACTAGTTAAAAGTGGTGCACATGCGCACTGCAACTGGAAGACTAAATCGACAAGTGTTTATGTTCTAGTTCCAACTAAACCACCGCAAGAGGTTAAATGTTCGGTTATATCGTCGCAAAGCGTGCAAGTAATCTGGCAGCCACCCCCATTATCAAGTATTCATGGAGTTCTACAAGGATTTAAAGTGATATACAAACCAGTCACAGATCAAAGTGAGTGTTCTACAATATTTTAAAGATACACAACAACTATTAAGTTCTTCATTTGACAGTGGAAACCAGTGCACCAGAAGTCCAAGCATCGAATTCATCCACTAAAATAACACTGGTAAATTTAGAAAAATTTACAAACTACAGCGTACAAGTGTTAGCAACAACTCGAAGAGGAGACGGGGTGAAAAGTGAACCAATATTCTGCAAAACATTCCAAGACAGTAATTGCAGTTACAATCTATTTGTTTAACGTTCCGCGTAAAATCGTGTCGCTTGTCAGTTCCAGGCGCACCGTCCGATATAAAAGTGTTCCCAGTTTCCACACAATCGGTTCTAATTGCGTGGAAAGACCCATCACATCCCAACGGCCTCATAACACACTACACTGTTTACGTAAAGCAATCGGGAACAACTAACGAGGTACCACATACACTGTGAGTGTTTGGCTACAGTCGCCACGTGGTCAAGGGAATGGCCACGTGTCGCTGGTCACAACACACACGATAAATACAAGAAAACCACACATTCGCACTATTTAAGTGGAAGATTACTTTTTATTAAGGTTGGTTGTCTAGGGGCCAGTGCACCTATGTGTGATGTCCAGTTTGCATGGAGTTCCTCAACTCCATCCTTAGTCCTGACCGCTGGTCACAAGATTGTGGATGGCATTGCCAGCGAGTACTTGTTGATTTCTACCGCGCCAAGCGTTAGGAACGCATGGCGCACACAATTTGGCTGCTCAGGATCCTGTGACTCGCAGTGCGGGTACACAGAGCCGGAGTTGGCTGTGCCTCATGTCGGATCGAGCAATGACGTGGGAAAGAGGCCACTTGGGTTTTACCCGTGTCATGTCTTCGCACAGACTGCCTTGTCGATTCGGTGAAGACCCCGTGCATGCCACTTCCGGCTGTTACTGGGTCCCTGTGTCCGATTGGCCAAAATCAGACAGCCTGCAGCTCTACCTATTGCTAGGGAGCCACAGAAGGGACCGTGAACTATGGCAGTGACTGTTCCACGGTCACAATACCTTCATCGGGTAATTAGTTACAATTTTTGGTTTCTTTCATACAGGAGAAAACCAACAAAATTTCAGTACATGGAAATGCAACAAACTACGAAGTAACCAACTTGAAACAAAGTGAAACCTACCAATTTAAAGTAACTGCCTCGACATCAATTGGCGAAGGACCCAGTAGTCGAGTTGTCTCGCAGTCCCCGAACAATAAATCGCGTGAGTACAATCAAGTGAAGTACCCTGAGATAAAGATTTCGTGGAGTTATTGGTATCTTCATTGCAGATGCAGCTAGAATTGCAGGATTTGGAAAGTCTGTTGTTGCCACTCTAGGAGATGACGTGTTGTTGGCGTGCAAAAGAGTTGGAATGCCGCGCCCACAACAGGAATGGATGAGTAACAAACATATCTATTTCTACATTTGCAGCTTTTTATTTTCTGTTTTTCACTCTTTTTGGGAGTGGAAATGTTCTAGATTTAAATAATAATAAATTCGCTGCACTTGCCGACGGATCTCTTTTGCTCAAGAATGCCGATGAACAAGACACCGATAACTACACTTGCCACATCAAGAATGACCACGGACAAGATTACATCACCTACGACCTAACTATTCAATGTACAAAAATGCAAAATAACTCAATTCGACATTAATTGGTCACTTCTAGCGCCCCCTGGGATTCCATTTGTGGAAATTTCATTGGTCACTACATCCTCTATAGACATACAATGGAAAGTCGATAGAAACGGCGGTAGTCCGATATTGGGATACAAATTGTTTTACAAACACGAGCAAAGTGACTGGGACATGGTCGATTTAGACGGCGCTGTCAACTTCTACCATTTGGACGGTCTTTACTGCGGCACCAAATATCAGTTGTACATGGTCGCTTTCAATAAATTAGGACGGGGAAAAGCAACGCGCGTAATGCCAACAGGAACCAAAGGCAGTGGTAATGTCCAGTTAAATATTGGAAACTTAAAACAAAGAAAATTAATCTTTTTTTTTTATTCATTTAGTTCCAATTTCTCCAGCAAAGTCATCGCTGATTGATGCGAGGTCATCTTTCGTTACACTCAATCTCGATTCGTGGTTGGTCGACAAATGCCCCGTCAAATACTTCGTAGTTGAGTATAAAACTCACACTGCCGCTCAATGGAAACTTTTGTCGGATGACGTGAAACCAGACTCACATAAGATTGTTTTGTCCGACTTGTCACCGGCAACTTGGTACAATCTACGAATGATCACACACAGCAGTGCCGGAACCGCAGCGGCCGAATACACCTTTGCCACTTTGACTCTCGATGGCGGTATAGCGCAAAGAAATAAACACACAAATTCAGCAATAAAAACACACACAAATTTCTTTTAGCAACTATAATGCCTGAAATAATGGCCGATGACGCCAACAAGATACCGATCGCATTCAAATTTGAGCTTAAGCACATGATTGCAGTCATAACAGGCTCGCTGGTTGTGATCCTCCTTATTGTAATTGTATGGATGTGCAACCAAAGCGCAAAAGCCAAAAACAATCGCAGACGAAGGTCAGGTAGATAAGTTAATTCAGCACCACGTAGTATGCCCGAACTCTTACAAAGGTACTGTCATTTTTGTTCTGTTTAAGGTCCTAAATTTTTTAACGGTATTCCACAATCAGAATGTGGAAGCGACTCGACTTACAATGGAAGTTGCAGTTACGTTGGAAAACCCACAACGAGAAGAGACTTTTATAATTCACGTAAAAAAATATTAAATTTTTTACCGATTACTGGTCACGGTCAACTATATCCCCATTAATCTTTAATACAACCCACTCATGCCAGGAGTGGTTGATGGATGATGACATCATTCGTCATCAACCAATAGCACGGTACTTTCGGTTTGGTGCAAGAGTGTCCCATTATAAAACGACCAACTTCCTGCTGGCGGCATTTAGGGAATGGACCGGTATGCCATTCTCAGTATTTTGAATGTCACATGGCTTGGACAATGGCATTACGGACCTCGTTGCCCATTGGATACATTAATTGTGTCATCAATTGCGATTGGGCGGACTATTACCATGTGGTATGGGGACACCAGTGTGGCAATGGACGCCTTTTCTCTTCCTTAGAAATAAGACAACTAAAAACTTATATTGGTAAAGTGGCCTTTATTATACGATGTTGTCTAGGGGTTAGTCTCTAGTGAGTGTCATTTCTTAACCTGTGCCATGTTGCCATAGCACAGCCCATGTCAACCAACAATCATGCGATTAGTAAGAAATGCATGGGCGCAGAAGTCTCATTCTATTAAGTGCAGGTAGTCAACTGGGCTTTGTGACCGTCTCATGTCACGTCCGTACTACTTGTACGGAACTGCTTTCCCGTCCGGTGGACGTGTTGGGACTTGTGACCCATCACATTGCCAGTTGTGCAAGAACTGGTAAACTTTCCTTTGGGATTCCTTTTTTTAGTGGGCCCTGTAGAACCTACTTCCAGTTCTGCCTTGTCTTCAGTGGTCAGGAGACCACTTCCCGTTGGCAACTCCACTTGGTGGACGTTGCCTCAAGGCGGGCCACCAGTTGGCAACTCCATCTCGTGGACATTGCCTCAAGTCGGGTCACTGGTTTGGCCAGTGTCCGCAACGCAGTCACAGTGTCTTGGCCATGTGGTTGGAAAAGACATGAGATACTGATCTCTAGACAACTGATTAAAGGCTAACAAGAAAATAAACCAGTGTTTAGTATCATTTCTCGTACTGCGGCGCTGTTTCTGACCACTCGAGTCATTGACGCCGTGTCCATCCACTCTCACAAATTGTGTCATGATTTTGGTATTAATTTACTTTTTTTTATATAACTTAAGTGAGAAAAGGAGATGTAGCTCCTTACGCCACCGGTCATCTCTCGGATCATTACCAAGAGGAAGAACTCGCAATGTTCGATGCAAATCATCCGATGATGGGTTTCAGCAATATGATGAGCGCTACGGTAGTATAAACCCTGATTGACAATTCTTTTTAATGTCTAGTGTTTAAAATATATTACAGACCGTCCCCTTCTATCCACAGGGTCGTGCCAGCATCCCTCCGGAAGGACTAGGTAAACAATTACCATTTTGAAATACTAACAGTATCAGCTCATTCAATCAGCTCATTCAATCGTATTAGCCAATGCTGACTTTCTCCATCTTAATGGACAAAACCAAGATTTTGCTACCGCTCCACCAATGTCCGATTGCTACAACGGAAACTTCGCTTACCAAGTTAAAGTCAAGATGGATGGCGTGACCCTTCCACCACCACCACCACCACTTCCTATCCAAGGGTTTATATGTAGTTTTAATTAATTTGTATATCAATATTAATATTGCTTTTATTTTTTCTAGCGTTGTTGAAACTGCATTCACTTTTCTGTCGTTAGCTGAAGAAGCGGCGGCGGCTGCTAAAGACAAAGCTCAAAAGAACGAGAAATATGATTCATCTTTTGATGGGAAAGGTGAAAATGGGCAGTAAAATTGTTATTCAATTCATGATCCGATTTTAACAATGGTATTTATTCTAATCGTATTAGCAATTAATAAAAAAAATAATTACTTAGTTAATTTTAGTATCCAAATAATGAATTTTCTAATACTCAACTATTTATTATCTATTAGAATTAGAAATAGGCAAGAAATAGAAGTGTTGTAGACTGTGCCGTGAGTTTGTGTGATACTAGTAAGCTATTCTGTGTTAGGTTTTTATATTTTTTTCATCAATTTTCTACTTTTTACAACTGTACATTGTCATTGTTATCAAATAAAAGCAAATGAAAAATTATTTGTTTCTCGAAAAGCACAAATCATGTGCAAAAACTATTAGTGATGCAATCTCGCTTCTCTCAGTGATTGATTTTGGATTGGGCAACAGCGATGTAGCTCAAGGGACCATATTCATCTCTTCCACACCACATCTTCGACAATCATGTCTTCAACAATCACCTTTTCGACAATCACCTCTTTGACAATCACCTCTTTGACAATCATCTCTTCGACAATCACTTCTTCGACAATCACCTCTTCGACAATCACCTCTTCGACAATCACCTCTTCGACAATCACATCTTCGACAATCACCTCTTTGACAATCACCTCTTCGACAATCACCTCTTCGACAATCGAAGAGATGATTGTCGAAGAGACAGGTTGTCGAAGAGATAATTGTCGAAGAGATGATTGTCGAAGAGATGGGTTGTCGAAGAGATGGGTTGTCGGAGAGATGGGTTGTCGAAGAGATGGATTGTCAAAGAGATGGGTTGTCGAAGAGATGGGTTGTCGAAGAGATGGGTTGTCGAAGAGATGGGTTGTCGAAGAGATGGGTTG
>JAQFXT010001361.1:0-18225 GCA_034683725.1 Strigamia crassipes | reverse complement strand
CTTCATTTATGGATTTTTCTCGTGTGAGTGGGCCCTTATAATAGGCGTGGCGCGTGGGCCCACTAGATAGTCGAAATCTCGGGGCCCCCTTGCAAATTAGCTTCATTTATGGATTTTTCTCGTGTGAGTGGGCCCTTATAATAGGCGTGGCGCGTGGGCCCACTAGATAGTCGAAATCTCGGGGCCCCCTTGCAAATTAGCTTCATTTATGGATTTTTCTCGTGTGAGTGGGCCCTTATAATAGGCGTGGCGCGTGGGCCCACTAGATAGTCGAAATTTCGGGGCCCGCTTGCAAATTAGCTTTTTGTTTCTGGATTTTTCTCGTGCGGGTGGGTCTATAAAAGGCGTGGGCCCCTAAACGACGTGGGACCCCTGAGCAGTCAAAATCTCGGGGCCTCTCCTGCAAATTATCTCCTACCTGACACAATTCTTCGTTTTTAGATTTTTCTCACGTGCGTGAGCCCCGCAACAGCTCGGGCCCCTGGTTAATCAAAATCTTGGGGCCCCGAATAAGCGTGAGTCCCCTTACAAATTATCTTCTACCTCACAGATAACTTCGTTTCTGGATTTTTTTTTGTGAGCCTGGGCTTCACAAAAGCTCGGGCCCCTGGTCAGTCAAAATTTCGGGGCCCCTAATAGGTGTGAGCCCCCTTACAAATAATCTTCTACTTCACAGATATTTTCATCTCTGAAATATTCTCGTGTGCGCGGGCTCCCAAAAGACGTGGGCCCCCCAAAAAAGCGCGTGCCCCGAAAATGCGTGGGGCCCTTCTTACAAATCATCTTCTACCTCAAGGATTTTTCACGAGTGTGTAAGAACGAAAATAGATGTGGGGCCCCTATTCTGTCTGTTTGGTAATCCAGCGCTGTTTGGGTCCGTCATTGAGTGGGTATCTTTTTATTCTTGGTTCAACATTCCGATGCAAAATTCAGGAGTGACGCAGCAAAGGAATTTTGAAGAGCCCTTAATGGGACAGGTAGATGGCCCGAAACGAGCGGATTTGTCCACTTTTTTCCTCCTGGTTAAAGTACACCGGCTCGTAATTGGCCTCGTCAGCTTTAGTTCGGCTTTCATATTCCGTGCGTCATTGCACGCCTACGTGTTACACACGTGGGCAGTTATTTTTTACCGGAACTTGGACGAATTTGTGCGCTTCTGGCATTTACCTGCCGCCTGCCAAATGTTTTAATTATGATACAAAGAAATAAAAGAAATCTTTAGAAAAATCCACAAAGTCAATAGAAACTAATTACATTTTCATACATTTTAAATTTACACTGGTATCAGTGAAGGCCCCAGTGCAAATGACACATTAGCAGTGGCGGATTTAGACCTAGCTGCTACAGGCGTGTACCTAGGGCCCTTAATTTGTAAGGGCCCCATAATTAAAAATTAAAAACAATTTTTTCTGAAATTTTTATTTCAGGGACCTGGAAAGGACTGTGAAAAGGGCCCCAAACCATCAAAACGCTTCTGGGGCCCCCATTTTCTAAAAAAAAAAAAATTTTGTATCAGGAATCCTATGAGAAGTGCCCCAGACCATAAATACGCCACTGGGGCCGTCAAAACGCTTCTGGGGCCCCCATTTTCAAAAAGAAATTTTTTTTATGTCAGGGATCCTATGAAAAGTGCCCCAGACCATAAATACGCCACTGGGGCCCCCAGTTACACTCTAGGGCCCCCAGTCACACTCTGGGCCCCCAGTCACACTCTGGGGCCCCCCAGCCACACTCTGGGGCCCCCCAGCCACACTCTGGGGCCCCCCAGCCACACTCTGGGGCCCCCCAGCCACACTCTGGGCCCCCCCAGCCACACTCTGGAGCCCCCATTTTCCAAAAATTTTTTTTTTTATGTTAGGGATCCTATGAGAAGTGCCCCAGACCATAAATACGCCACTGGGGCCCCCGAGTCACATTGCGCAAAGTGGTGTAAAACCCCTCGGCCCAGTGTAAATTGCTGCCATCTTAAAATTAATCCAATATTCCCCTAAATTAATAATATGTTTTCGTGTTGGTTGATAATATTCGCAAATACTATTTAAGTATTTTCTATTGCTAAATCTTTTACCGGAACAGCGTGCAAGAGTTCCGGCTTATTTTAACGTACAATATTAATATCCTTATTATAGTATGAGGGAAATCTTAGTTTTGTCAATAAAGCGTGGGTGTTCAATGAGAGTAATGCAGTAGTGCAATCCTTGCCAGATTGTGGATACAGTGTTTCCATTTGTGACCACTAGAGTGACTGGAGAAGTCTGCTACACTTAGGATTCAAATTTGAACTACAATGTGTGACAAAAGTACTGCAATTGACACCATTTTCATTTTTATTTCTCATGATTTAAACACCAAATCACCTCACCCAAATATGAAATCTTCCAACTCACATTAAAAGAATTTTTTTAATTACAAATTTTCTTTGTTTGAAGACCAACATGACGTCATGACTGCATGCCACCTGAAAATAATTTTTTTTCTCATAAAAATGCCTTTTTTGGGCGGTGGTGGGGCACCAATGTGACCAAAGACGAGCCCCAAAAATATAAAACAAAAAAATAAAATAAAACCCGAGAACGGGCCTTCACAAATAAATTTTTTTTGTGTATTTTATTTGTGTTCTTTATTATTATTATTATTATTATTATTATTCAGATTTTTTAGGACCCAAATTATTTGCGCTCAAGCCCCTCTTATGAAGACGGCTACATCAATTGCTCGTAAATTGTTAATGAAAGTGCTACAGAGTAGGGGCCTCACAATACTAATAGCACCTGGGCCCCATCTTGGAGAAGGCCAGTCCTTGGGCTTCAACTCCCTAGTCTAATGGTGTGAGTGTTTGGGCAACGTACCATGACCAGGGAAGGGCCAGTGGATGCTGGACACAACACGCACTAAAAGAAATCACACAAAAAACAGCATTATATTCAGTTATGGCTTTATTGAATTAGTTATCTAGAGGTTAATGCTCCTAAAGTGTATTTCCCACGCAGGAGTTGTGTGTACAGCCCCTTCCAAGTCAACCACTGACCACGGTGGCCATTGAAAGCAAATGAACATCGTCGTCTCGCCTATGAAGACAAGGCGCATCGGGGACGCTCTGGTTCCAGTGAAGGAAAATTCCATCACACTTACGGTGGCCAGAATTTGGAGAGACGCGGTCACTACAACCACTCTCCATCACGGTCAACGTCGACTGTTTTCTCTTGCCCTCGGGATTCCACGAGGTCTACTTCCGGTGCCCACGGGGTCTACTTCCGGTGCCCACAAGGTCGACATCCGGTACCCACAGGGTCGACTTCCGGTGCCCACGTCCTTCGATACCGGACACTTCCGGTGACTGCAGCACCACCTAATGGTATTGGACAGCGAAAGACGTCTGCCATTTTGCCCCAGTGATCGGACGACGGTCACAATGACTGCACCTCTGCTGCACACGGCACGCAGATGATTACAATCAGTTTATTAAATTTTAACGAACCGATCACCATCGCACTCAGAAAAATTTCCTCGTGCCAAAAAATAAATTTCGATGTCAATCAAATCCCACGATGATTCCGATGACAACTACATCTGTCATCCAGCTGCAACTGCGTTTCTTGCGGTTTCCTCCGTCCGAATCTATAAATATCTGTTGGTAGTGGTGGATAAATGGTTGACAAGTCCTCCCTTTGGGTCATATTTAAGAACGGATCGATACGCGGGCTAATTGGGCATGTCCCGAAATGTATAGAAAATTGAAACCACATAATGAAAGATGAAACTAGGTTTAATTTTAGAACATCACGTGTGCAACTTTAATACACACATTTATTTTTGTTCAACGTGATGTATTTATCAATTATTCGATAATTAGGGGCGTAAAAACACCATCTGCCCCTGTCCAGTCGCTTATTACAAAAACACTGGACACTCAGGACCGGATTAAGGCTTCGAGAGGCCTAGTCAACACGACAGGGGGAGCTCACAAATCAGGAGCAAATTTATAGTTTTTTGCAGTTCTTAAAGGAGAAGGGCGCCATGCAGGTGTGAGGGGCCCCTTAATTCCAAAACAAAAAGTTTTGCTTAAAAAATTTTTTTTTTTAAATTAGGGCCCCAGAAAGAAGTTGGGAAAAGGGCCCCCTTTCCCAACAAAAAAAAAACTTTAGGAAGGGCCCCACACAAGAGCAGCGAGAAAAGTTCCATGCAGCTCTGGGCCCCTTAATTCCAAAACAAAACTTTTTGCTCAAAAAATATCTTCAAAAAAAATTTTTTTTTTTTAAATATTTTTTTCAAATAGGGCCCAAAAAAAGTGCTACAAGAAGGGCCTACCGCAACCAGAAAAAAATCCCACCCTTAATCTAGCCTTGTAAGCACTCGCTTAAGCCCCAAAATCCTAAGGGTCCCGGATTTAAGTTGACTAGCTTAACAAAAATTAAAAACAATTGTAAACTTGTACCCAAACCAAAAGATTCAACTGGTGGACCCCCAAGCACCACAATGCACCAATACCCATCCCTTTTCCTCCACAATAGCGTACCGGCTCATCTTGGGGCCCCCACATAATTTTCCCCCCTTGTTTTAAACCCAAGATTATGAGGCCTTAGTTTTAGCTGTGGTGGGCCCTTCGCGATCACAGAAAACGGCCCCCACCTAAATTTCCCCCCCTTGTTTTAAACCTAAGATTTTGGGGCCTTGGTTTTGGCTGTGGGCCCTTCGCGATCACAGAATACGGGCCCCCACCTAAATTCCCCTCCCCCTTGTTTTAAACCTAAGATTTTGGGGCCTTGGTTTTAGCCGTGGGCCCTTCGCGATCACAGAATATGGGCCCCTTCACTTTTCCCTTTATTTTACACCCAAGATAAATAAGATTTTGGGCCTTGGTTTTGGCCGCGGGCCCCCTTTCCTCTTTTTTTCATCTAAGATAAGTAAGATTTTGGGCCTTGGTTTCGGTCGTGGGCCCCCGCGGTGCGGGTACTGCCGGTACGCGACTGTTCTTCCATCCGATTTCTGAACATTGCTGTAGCCGTACACTCTTCACTCAGTGGAGTCCGAAACAACTAAACCTAAGGCCCACAAACAATGAATTAATACCATCATCATTAATATTATCGAATACCGACATTACCCCACTTTGGAGTTCAGGTCCTAAAATCGTGAGTCCGACCATAGTCCCAAATAATTCAAACTATCTGGCAACGCCAGATAAAACGATCCAAAATTCCTGCAGGGAATTTGACTTTTACGACACACCATAAAAAAAAAACCAACCAATCAAATTCACAGATCCAGTCAAACTCACATTTTAGTGCATCCCAGGGCTGAATTAACCATCAAACAATATAAGCACGAGAAAAAGGGCACCATAACATGTCCAACACGCCGATAATTGCTATATATTTTGAAATAGACATATATAAAGGCACCAAGTGCTTTTACCTAGCCTAAACTGTAAATCTAGTTCTAGTTCTTGGTGCGAACGCATTTTTAAACCAGATAATTCTAATCCAGTTGTACAAACTAGATAACCGGCAAAGCTTCCCACAATTCCATGCGCATAGTCAGATATATGAATTTTTTTAAGTTTTGATGTGAACGTATTAGCGTAATCATTTTGTAGGCGAAATCATCGAGAACTAGATTTTAATGTAAGCGAAATCATCGAAAACTAGATTTTATTGTAGGCGAAATCATCGAAAACTAGATTTTAATGTAGGCGAAATCATCAAAAACTAGATTTTAATGTAGGCGAAATCATCCAGAACTAGATTTTAATGTAGGCTAGGGCCTCTATGATATTAATCCAGCCCTGGTGCATGCCCTTCAAAGCGTAGTAACACACGGAGTAATACTTTTATTATAATTGCTTCCATCCGATGGATTTGAATTTTACCATAGTGGCTAGCTTGGTCTCCATAGGTCTCTACAACATGCAAAACACGTTTGTTTGTTTGTTAAGAGTTGTTTGGTCAACAATTTCTTCACCTAGACAACAAAAAAGAGTCTACAGTGCGAGATCGGAGCAATAAATAATAAATCCATACGCGTATTGTGTCTGTTTAATGCGAATCTCAATCCCTGTATGAAAATGCATTCAACCTGTGGCTTCCATTCATGGCCGAGCCTCAAGGCTGAGTCTGCTTCATCCAATGACGTATACAAATGGCGCAGCAATTTTTCCCCGTCTCCAAAACGCCTAAAAAAAAATCCAAAGAAATTATTCAATGAAAAATAAAATTAAAAAAATTAAAAAATTAAAAATTAAAAATTTTAAATTAAAAAATCATTAAATTTTTTAAAATTTATGACAGAATAAAAATAATTACCATCATTGATATTTCCGCATCGAAACACCAACAAAATAGAACTCATTTCAATGTATTTCCGAGTTAAAAAAATAAAACTAAAAAAATTACGTAACACTCGCGAAACACTCCACACTTCAAACACGCAGCTCCATGTTGTCCAACCTCAAAAACCCGTCGCCAGATGCCAGCACCAATTTGAATATCACTACGCCACACGCCCTTCCTAAATCACAAAAAAACAACAAAAATCAAAACTAAAACACAAATCTAAAATACAAATACTTAAAAAAAAACCTTCACACACTCACTAACAACAACCCCGACCACAACAACCCTCAAAAACCACTAAAAAACAACGATAAACGTCAATTGCGCACTTACACGACGAGCCAGCCAGACACCGTCTACCCCTTTCGATCCGCGCTAACCAGCGAGCATTCACCTTTAACCAAGATCAACATCATCTCGAAAAACCCTCAAAAACGATCAAAAAAATTACAAAAAAACACGGATTTTAAACGTTTAATCCTTTTGAAAATTCCCGATTCGTGATTTTATTGAATTACGTCACTCGACGAGATTTTTTTTCGCTTTAAACAACTTTAACCAACTGGCACTAACAGGAGCGGCTTCTATCGGCGGCCGAACGTAACTATCGGTTGTTAGTTGACTGTTTGAGCTCAGTATTCGCGTGAAAAATGGCTGACAAGGCGCAGCCATCCCTGCAACGGGATCAGCTTTTTCGACCCAGGAGTCGCGGTCGTCCTCGGGTGCGGTCGCCGGAATCGGCCCGGCGTTTCCAACGCGAGTGTATCCGGCAAATGCAGGCCACCCGCGTGTATTTGGGGACGGCTTATCAGCGTTGGAGGTCACTCAGTTTCTTGTTCAAGCGCACGAGTGACATGGCCAAACATTTGCTGGACGTACACGAACAGCACTGCACCGTCTGCTACCCATCGGCTTCGTCCTACTCCAGTTTCACGCCTCCCCCCAACAAACGGAGGGCAGTTAGCATCAGGTAACCATAGCAACTACCCCTGTAAATACCCCCGGAGTCTCCGAAAACACTTTCGGTTTTGGGACACTTTTTTAACTTTCATTTTTTTTCGGTTTTTTTATTTTATTTTATTTTTTGGTTTTTTTTTAATTTTTTTTTTATCTTTTTTTCGTTCTGTTGTTGGAAGCGTTGTTGCGCTTTAAAATGGCTGATTAATGGAGTTGTGTTGTTTTTAAAAATTTTTTTTTTTTTGGGGGGGGTATTTTGATTTTTTTTTTGTTTTTTGTTTTTGTTTTAGTTGGATTTGTTTTGGTTTGGTTTGGGTTTTTTTTGGGGGGTTTTTATTTTATTTTATTTTTTTTTTGGTTCGTTTTTGTGCGTTATTAAAGGGGATTTAGGGTTAGTTGCGCGGCGAGGTTTTTCTTTGTTTGGTGGGATAGGGTTGGATCGGGATCACGGGCGGTTGTTAAAAGGTGAAATTTTATGTTTATTTGAGTTTTTGATTTTTATTTCGGGAATTTTTTTTTTTTTTAATTTATAAAGATGATCTATATAATTTTTTTGTGATTTTTTTTAATGATATTTTCCGATAGAATTATGCTTAAAGGTGAATTTTTCTCGATTTTTCGAATTTTTTCGAATTTTTTCGAATTTTTTCGAATTTTTTCGTATTTTTTCGTATTTTTTCGTGTTTTTTCGATTTTTCTACCTAATTTTTTTAATTTTTAATTTTTTTTTTTCCAAAAAAAAAAAATATATATATAATCTTTATCATATAATGATTTTTCTCGATAGAATTATGTTAAATAAGTCAGATTGGGGAAAAAGGGTTCGTATCGGGTTTTAGTGCTTCGATAACACCGATACAGAAAAATTAAAAATGGTTGATTTTTCGTCTAAAAAACACAACTACATGTAAACAAAAATGTCACCAGAGGCGATGCCAATCACTTGTTCGAAAATATAAATAATAATATGACATATTACGTTAGACGTACGATATATATGTATTTTTATTTGTTGATTTTCCGTGTGGAAAATGCCATTTTAGTTTTTTTTTTTTTAGAGTTGGAAATGTGGTGGAATAAAATGCCAGCCGTATAATAGTAGGCTAGTCTCACGTATCCGCCTACAGCGTCTAGGTTTATAATAATTTCTAGTAATTTATTTGTTTGGTGTGGAATTATGGGTTTTTTTTTTTTTTTTTTTTTTTTTTTTTTTTTTTTTTTTTTTTTTTTTTTTTAGAATTCACTTTTGCTTTTAGTTTGTTTTATTTTTGATTATTTTTTTGATTATTTTTCTGATATTTTTATGTTTTTTTTTGGGTTTTTTGGAATTTTTTTTTTGAATTTTTTTATTTGGGGTGATAAAGGATAGATAATGGCTGGGAATGTGAAGAAAAATTGGAAATGTGAAAAAAAATTGGAAATGTGTATGGAAAATAGTGAAAAATATACGGAAAAAGGGAAAAATAAATGGAAAAAGGGTAAAATAAATGGAAAATGTTGAGAATATGGGAAAAATAAATGGGGAAAGTGAAAACCATATGAAAATAGGTTTAAAATGCATGGAAAAAGTGAAAAATAAATAAAAAATGTAAAAATTATTTGGAAAAAGTGAAAAGTATGTGGAAATAAGTTTAAATTACGTGGAAAAAGTGAAAATTTATAGAAAAAAGTGAAAATTATATGGCAAAAAGTGAAAAGCATATGGAAAAAAATTTAAATTATATGGAAAAAGTGAAAATTATATGGAAAAAAGTGATAAATATGTGGAAAAAAGTGATAAATATGTGGAAAAAAGTTCAAATTATATGGAAAAAAGTGGAAAATATGTGGAAACAGAAGGAAATATATGGAAAAAGTTTAAATTATATAGAAAAAGTTTAAATTATACGGAAAAAGTGAAAATTATATGGAAAAAGTGAAAAATAAATGGAAAAAGTAAAGAAATATGTGAAAAGTTAAAGTTATATATGGAAAAAGTGGTAGAGGAGTAAAAAAATATAGGAAAAAATATGTGAAAATAAGTTATAAACGTGCAAAAAAAGTGAAAAATATGCGGAAAAAGTTAAAAATGAATGGCAAACAAAAAAAAAATAATGTTATGTATTTATTTTTAACTTAAGTTAAAAATATATTTAAAAAAGTAAAAAAAAACATGTAAATAAGATAAAAATACAAGCAAGTAATTAAAAATACATAAAAATAAGTTAAAAATATGGTACATTAAAATACGGTAAGTTAAATATACATGAAAATATGTTAAAAATCCATGAAAAAGTGAGACATTATATGAAAAAATTAAAATTATACCGAAAAAAGTTAAAATGATACCGAAAAAAGTGGAAATTATACCGAAAAAGTGGAAATTATACCGAAAAAAGTGAAAATTATACGGGAATAGTGAAAGATACACGAAAACATTTTTTTTAAAGTGAAAAATGGGAAACATTTGCAAAAATATAGAAGAAATGAGCAAAAATACGTGAAAATGAGCACTCTGTGGGGTACTGCAAAACATATGGAAATTTAGTAAAATTATACGAGGTACGGCGAAACGTACGGAAAATTAGCATAATTATATGGAATATTCCAAACAGATATACAACCAACTTAAAAATTATATAATTTAAATTTTACACAAATATATGAAATATACCCAAATTCACACGAAATACACCCAAATTCACTTGAAATATACCCAATTTAATGTAATTCATACGATATACACCAAAAATGTGTACGAAATATACCCAAATTTATATAATTCATACGAAGTATATCCAAATTCATATAATTCTTACGAAATATACCCAAATTCATATAATTCGTACGAAATACATCCAAATTCGCATAGAAATATATCCAAATTCACATGAAATATACCCAAATTCACATGAAATATACCCAAACTCAACGAAATATAACCAAATTCACACGAAATATACCCAAATTTACATGAAATATACCCAAACTCAACGAAATATAATCAAATTCACACGAAATATACCCAAATTTACATGAAATATACCCAAACTCAACGAAATGTAACCAAATTCACACGAAATATACCCAAACTCAACGAAATATAACCAAATTCACACGAAATATACCAAAATTCACATGAAATATACCCAAACTCAACGAAATATAACCAAATTCACACGAAATATACCCAAATTTTCATGAAATATACCCAAACTCAACGAAATATAACCAAATTCACACGAAATATACCCAAACTCAACGAAATATACCCAAATTCACACGAAATATACCCAAATTCACACGAAATATACCCAAATTCACCCGGAATATACCCAAACTCAACGAAATATACCCAAATTCACACGAAATATACTCAAATTCACACGAAATATACCCAAATTCACCCGGAATATACCCACACTTAACGAAATATACCAAAATTCAATGAAATACACCCAAATTCAATGAAATACACCCAAATTTACACGGAATATACCAAAATTCACACGATATACACCCAAATCCACACCAAAAATTTAAAAACCACGTCCACATTTTTAAAAAAAAACCTACAAAACAATTTAAAGCCATCACATTAAAAGCGAATAAAACCTAACACTTTAAAAAAATAAAATTAATAGGCCACTAACCTTAAACGAAGCTAATTTATTTTCCTACAAATTGCATTGCAAAAATTCCAAATCCACTTCATTTTCAGAATTTAAATCAAAAATCAAACCTACAATTCACACATATACACATCAAACAATCAATACACCACCCCCCCCCCGCTCCCCCCTCCCCCCCCTCCTCAAAAAAAAAAAAAAATCAAAAACAAATTAGTCACAATTTCATGGAACACTTGGAACAGGAGCCCCGGACATTAAACGCACTAGACGGCTCACGACGCACCACTGGGGGTCCCGGGGTGCAAAACTCCGGAAATATAACGCCCGCGCTCCGATTTCAGGGCTTAGATGACGCAAATGTGGCGGATTGTTGATGAAGACAAAATTTGGACGATTTTGCATTTGATATTTTAGTTTTTGGTTCGAATTTTCGAGTAAATATTACTATTGTTTATGTAAACACGATCGACATTTCTGCGTAATGTTATGGATTACATGTCCTAGTTACGTCACGACGGAATCGAATATGTTTATTTGATGGTTTTGTTTATATAATTTGTGATGTTTCCACGTCCAGCCCCTTGCGCGGCAGCCATTTTGAATTCGTTTCTATTGTGGTTTTCAGTTGTTTTGGCGTCCATTTTGTTTATAGAAACGCTAAAAACGTTAAATACACGAACTAATTGTTTGAATAAAACTCTTTTTTTTATTCACAATCGTGGCCCTTGATGCAGTGTGACTTAGGGCCCCAAGAAATGGATTTTCAGTCGAGGGGAGGGGGCCCAAAGGTGAATTCTTGATTTGGGGGCCCCAGAGATGAATTTATAATCTGGGGAGGTTCAAAATTGGATTTATGGCCTGGGGGTCCCAGAGGTGGATTTATCGTTTGGGACCCAAGAAGTGGTTTTTTAGTCTGGGCCCCCAAAATTGGATTTATGGCCTTGGGGCCCCAGGGGTGGAGTTATAGTCTTGGGGGGAGGGCTTAAAATAGGATTTATGGTTTGGGGGGGGGGGGCCAAAATTGCATTTATGGCCTGGGGGCCCCAAAGGTGGATTTATCATTTGGGGCTTAAGAAGTGGTTTACTAATCTGGGCCTCAAAAATTGGATTTAGGGTCTGGGGGCCCCAAATTTAAATTTATGGCCTTGGGGTCCCAGAGGTTGATTTATGGCCCTAGAAGTAGATTTATGATCGGGAGGACCTTCTTGCAACCTTTTCTGGGGCCCTAATATAAATATTATTTTTTTTTAATTTTTTTTTGGAATGCAGGGGCCTCTACGACACCGAGAACGTATACATCTGCTCCAGCGGGGGCCCTAATTCTACGATTTTTTTTTGTTGAGGATTTTGAGACCCCTGAAAATCAAAGGTCCTAGGCATTCGTCTATTGAGCCTAGTCCTGAACCCGCCTCTGTCTGTCGGCCTTCACAGACCAATTGGGAGCCTGCCTTTAACCCAACGCTGCCAATCAGCTTCGTAGCAGACCAACAATTAACCCGATCCATTTATTAAAATACTTAATGATTTTGTTGACGTAAAGATAAAAACAGATGCACACGTGTTTCCATCAATTCGTTAAATAATTGTTCAATGATTCGATTGACTAGTTGAATCGTATAAAACGGCGCGTCTCGATATTCTCAATCAATCGGCGCTATTGTTTCCATTTACAATGCGCTTTAGTTTGAAATCAATGTAAGTAATGGCACGGAAAAAAAATTGTAATATGTTACAAGGGGCCCTAAAATCATTAAGCCTGTAAGCTTATTTTTGAAGGAAATTCGTTGTTGAAATTTTTTAGGGGCCAAATCCGGGCCCTACTAGCGGGCCCTAGACATTTTTTTTTTTTTTTTGTCTAGGGTATAATCCGCCACTGTTGGTATTTAGTCCACTTACGTATAAGCAAAATAAGCAGTTGCTTAGGGACCCCCACCTATCAGGGGCCCCGAAAACATCCATAATAAGCTGCGATTCTGCTTCAACGATATAATCGACCAATTTCCCACCGTCAAAAGCAGAAAAAAAATGTTATAAATGATTATTTATATTTATTATATATAAAAAGATAATAATAAGTGTATTTTTTTTGGTAAGGGGGCCCCAAAAAAATTTTGGGTTTAGGGCCCACAATACCTAAGTCGGCCCTTGTTTGTGATATTTCTGCTTTGTTCTCATTGGGTGCCAGACAAACAAATGATGCGCATTCCAGCAACATTGTTTGAAATGTAATATTAAAATTTTTGTGCGTAATTAAACTTTTTTTTTTATTTCTATTTATTCGAATAAAAATATACAATTCGAATAAAAATAATTAAAAACAAGCCAAACTATCCTTTTAAGCACAGTGGGGTCGGGTCATACAAAATGCCACATTCGTAGTGGGCCCCTCAACAAATACACTTAACTTACACATAATTTCTAAATTAATTTAGAATTATTTTCAAAATAATTTTTATTAAAAAAAAATCATTGGTAAAGGGTTCTAGTAACGTTTTAATCACTAAAAACTCCTTCCCAGGCGATGACACATAAGTGCTGAAGCGATTATTCATGTGATTGATCAGCAAAGGTCACTTGATAATTGCTTCAACACCTTAATCATTACAATAATAATAATCACTTCAACGTGTCATTTTTGAAACTCATTAATGGCATTTACCACTAATGATTTTACACAATGCTTTTTCATCACCTTGTACACTCGTTGTGTACTCCATGATGAAATACTATTAGAACCCGTCATGACTAATAACAACCAAGTCTAGCGTTGCGATTGTAACGAAGGGACTTTGTACAACAAGTTTTGGACTTGTAGTTGTAAAACTAAAGCATTGGGACTTGTAGTTATAAAACTAAAGCATTGGGACTTGTAGTTATAAAACTAAAGCATTGGGACTTTAGCACTATGATTGCAGCGCAAGGACTACGTCTTTGTACTTGTTGTACGACAACTGCAGTTTTTACAAAACCCTTACCGAACAACTGTGGATTTGCATTTGCGAGGCAATCGGGTTAACGGCAATTGCAAGCGAGGTACCTTGGCTGCGATTAAAGATTATAAAAAAGTACGATGCGTACTGGACCCCGTAAATTAGATAACGTCCATAAAAAAGTGCACTATACGATCTGCGTAATCAATTGCGTTAGTTCAGGTTAGGATAGGTTAGGTGAGGTTTGGTTAGATTTACTGGTGAATAAATGAACCGTCGAATAAATGATATAACCCCGCCATGAGTGGGGGTGGCGATGACAGTAGAGGGATTTGGTTGAGGATGGTTATGCCAACACTACTTTTTAGCACGGGCCCTGGAAATCTGTCCCATTGGCGAAGTATGAGTCGCGATACACGCAACTTTGTGCGCGGATGCGCATTTTGCCAACAGTATAAACCAAATCAGAAAAAGAAACATGCTGCGGAGTACACTTCTCGCAGTGCTACTCCCCCATGGGAAACAGTGTGTGTTGATCTAATGGATCCGTTTCTCAGCCTTCTCCAAGACGGGGTCCGGGTGCGAAAAGAATTGTGGGTCTCCTATTTGTTGAATTATTGAGTGATTGCATTTGGCTTTTATTTATTTTTCTTTTTTTATCGGTTTAATTTTTGTCTCTTCATTTTTCCGGGGCCCCCCATGCACAATCCGGAACCCGGGTGCCATGCACCCGTTGCACTCCCCTTGTGCCCGGGCACAGTGATTTAAATTAAAACTTAAATTTATTAGTTACATTAACTATAACCTAAATTTTCAAAACTTTTTATCTGCAATCTAATCTAACTATGATTCACAACTGGAGTACAGCTAACTAAAAATAACTATGACAGGTCATTTGTCAATAGTGAAGATATTTCCCAACCCCTTTTATCCACAATCTTTTTTAACACAAAAGATGTCCATAAAATATCACAAAGCATTTTTTTTTTTTTATAAATCAGCTTTATTGCTGGTCTCTTGATTGTTGCATTTGTATTGGAGGATGACCTCCTGAGAATCCCAGATATTTCTCATCATGTGTTTCTATGCCAATGTGCTTCTGCCACCCACCTCTAACTGGTTTTGTGGTTTTACCACTTCTGGATACAAATGCATTCATAGGCTCCTTAAAAAGTAGTTTTACCAAACACTCCTTAGCCTTTACTTGGCTTTGTACAGGCATCAGTCTATGGGGTCATAACCATATTGATTGAGTTTGACTTATCATGTGATCATGACCTGAAAGACTGATGTTTGTTCGGGGTGGTGTATTTGCTGCAGTTAGCGTAGGACATGCAAGCTGCGGTCTGCGGGACAACTTTTTTGAGGATCAAACCTTGCATTCATACTGAGAACTGGGAAAAGCACAGAAAACATAGTTCTTGGCGTTGATACGCCCAAGTTTATTTAACTTGTGTGTTCTTATGGGGTACGGGTGACCAGCATGGTGAGTTGTTCCTATACTGGGTGTTAGGATTTGAGAAGATTGTCTAGTTTTAGCTTTTTTGTGTAGCTGTTTTTAGCAGTTTTAGATGTTTTTTAAAGCAGTTTTAGCTGTTTTTTAAGCAGTTTTAGCTGTTTTTAGTAGTTAAACTGTTTTTGTTTTTAGCAGTTTTGGCTGTTTTTTTTAGCAGTTTTAGCTGTTTTTAGCAGTTTTAGCAGTTTTTAGCAGTTTTTAGCTGTTTTTTATAGCAGTTTTAGCAGTTTTAAGCAGTTTTTAGCAGTTTTTAGCAGTTTTAGCAGATTTAGCTGTTTTTAGCTAATTTAGCTTTTTATATAGCAGTTTTAGCAGGTTTTAGCAGTTTTTAGCTATTTTAACAGTTTTTAGCAGATTTAGCTTTTTATATAGCAGATTTAGCTTTTTATATAGCAGTTTTAGCTATTTTAACTGTTTTTAGCATTTTTTTGGATTTTGGCAGTTTTGGCTAAAAAGAAAGTGACCTCATCTAATTTCTCTAAGATACTTATACTTCATAACTGTTTATTTCAATATTTCAATTCTAACAATAATCGCTATTCTACATACCAGTTTTCATTTCAAACCCTCTCAACCAGATTTTATTTCAAATCCTCAACCAGATTTCATTTCACACCATGAATACACTTATATGACAATCTTGTCACCTTTTAATTGCAGGACCGATAATGACGATCCTCAACCGGCAACGGTAACTAGTGCAGCTCATTATCCGATGTCTGCCTATGATCGAATACATCAGTGCAATAACAACAATATTGCATCAACTAGTTTCTTGCCACCCCTCACGCGAATACCAGAAACTGCTAATAGAAAGTAAGTAACAACGTCATTCTTGAGCAAAATAACATATCAACAGGAATAATTACACTGAGCAAATACAGTGAGCAGAAATACAATATCAGAGCATTCCCACACATTTTATTATATCTGTGTACCATAAAACTTTGTACACAAAAACCAATTCTCTATACAATTTGGTCTATCCTATCAATCCTGTTTTGGACAACTAAAGACAACTAACGAGCAATTTGTAGCTGTTAAAGGTGACAGATCAAGTTTGGATTTGCTAGAAAAGTTTTCAGTAGCATTGGAACGGCTTTGGGCATTGGGGCAGTTGCTGAGGGTACTAGTTTTACAAGGGTACCATTAATCCATCTCAAATTTTTGAAGTGAAACTTCTTTAGGCGCGTTAGGGGTTTTGGGGTTAGAGTAATTTGAAATGGTGACGGAAGTGGCTTACGGAAGTGAGTGACGAAAATACAATACGCGAAAGTGGTGCCGCCTATCGACGAAAACAAAGATGCCGCCATTTTTTATTTGACTTAGATCGACGATCACACAACTTGTAAACAAGAAGTTTCACTTCTTCCGTGTGGTCTTAAACACACATTCTTATTTTTTTATTTTTTATTTCTTATGGAAAAAAGGTGCCAAAGTAAATGTGCCATGGCAATATAAAGGAAATTTGTCATGGACGTAAAATGAATTTGCCAAGGGCTTAAAAAAATAAATTTGCCAAGGAGAATTCAAAAATGAATTTGCCAAGGGCATTAATAATAAATTTGCCAAGGGCATCAAAAATGAATTTGCCAAGGGCATCAAAAATGAATTTGCCAAGGGCATCAAAAATGAATTTGCCAAGGGCATCAATAAGTAAAGTAACTGCTAACTCAATCCCAAAATGCAACTCGCAGTACCCCAACTTAAAATATACAATTAGAAAATAAGACAGAAGTAAAGACGGAAAGGTACTGAAACTGAGTTAGCACTTGTTTACATTAGCAGCACTTAGAAGTTAGCAAACAAGCCATCACAAGGCCATCAATTTTGAAGTAAAGCCAACAGATGGAGGAAATAAAAACATATCATTACCATTTCATGGAAATAATGCTTTTCTTGCATTTTAATTACAATATGACCCATTTCTTTGCAGTCCAACTGAGCAGAACAGTGCTAACAGTATCACCCTATGTAATTTTACATAGTGAATGCTAGGTGTCATGTTATAGCACAACTGCCTAATGAAACAACTTAATTACCCCAAAAAATGCAATTTCTGAGAGTGAAGCCAGGTGTCCCATTAGCAGCCCACTCATTTTAGTCTTGCCCTGGTTTCTTGATGCCAAAATCAAACTGAGAAATCCCTTAATCACTCCAGGAAATGATTAAATGGCAAATGTTTTTCTCTTTCTTTTTATTGTATTATTTTCAGAATCTATACACTTGTAGGCATTATTAGTATTGTATAAGAATTATTTACTTTGTTGTTTTATTAGAAAGTAAATTAAAGTCCAGCAAATAGTTTATTTTTCCCATGGCTCAAACTGTGTATTGTCTTCTATTACTGGTAGAAAAATACATTTTGAGCCAAGAAGTATATTTCTTTAGTTATTTAGAGACGGATCAATATTTTCATAAAGATAGATTTGTTCAAGTTCTTTGCAATAATCATCACAGTATAAAGTCACTGCTGTAATTCAGTTTAAAAATTAATACAATCTAACAATAAAGGGCATTTGTCTACAGTTCGTGTCCGGTCTCCGGTATCTTGAAGCCAATTTCCTAATTCCAGTCATTATTTAGCAGTATTAAGCCAATTTCAAGCCTGATAATGCTAAAAATAAAGTAAATAAGCAACAATTAACTCATTACGCAGTTTGTGACATGTACTTTTACATTATAAAAACCCCCGTTATGCCTATAACTATAGTGGAAAACTCATAAGTCTAATGGAGCTTACACTACATCGAAAAATAGCATAGCCAATCCAGTAATTTTCTACTATTTACGTCACTGTGGCGTCACTGACCAAAAATTGCGATTTGCAATGACCTCGTTCGCCGCCATTTTGAATTCTCTACTTCATTCGCGAGAGG
>JAQFXT010001360.1:0-18230 GCA_034683725.1 Strigamia crassipes | reverse complement strand
TTGAGTTGCTAATTTAAGTTAGTTGCTAAATTGAGTTGCTAATTTAAGTTAGTTGCTAAATTGAGTTGCTAATTTAAATTAGTTGCTAAATTGAGTTGCTAATTTAAGTTAGTTGCTAAATTGAGTTGCTAATTTAAGTTAGTAGTTTAAGTTGTTCATTTAAAGTGTTTACTTGATTTGTTACTTTGAATTGAGTTGCTAATTTAAGTTAGTAGTTTAAGTTGTTCATTTAAAGTGTTTATTTGATTTGTTACTTTGAATTGAGTTGCTAATTTAAGTTAGTAGTTTAAGTTGTTCATTTAAAGTGTTTATTTGATTTGTTACTTTGAATTGAATGCTTATTGAATTCTTAGTGTTTGTTCATTATTCATTCATTTATTCAACATTGAAATGTCTGTCCCTTAAAAATTCCAGCATCACAATAGGTTGGCTTCTCCGAAACTTGGGCTAAGATAGGTTAGGTTAGATTTCAGTGTGTCTAATTGTTATATAAGTGTTAACTTGATTTAATATCAAAGTATTATACTTATACTTTATCTACTGTTTTGAATAAGTATTACTCATCATGACCATTTATTATTAGTGCATAACTTTAGTGTATTGTGTATTTAGATTCTAGGGCTGAATTCTTACGAACTCAGCCCCATTAAAGATGACAAACTTAATGTTGTTTGATTCGAATCTTGGAGTCGACTGTTTTATTAGTGTTGGTTGCCAAGGGAGTTTCACCCCTGGCAACCAAACTGTTAATTGTTGTAGTACACAACAATAACCATAGTATTATTAGAAATAGAATAAATTATAGATTGTGTTTATTTTCATAGTAATAGTTTTCGAGTCCATTTCATTCTTTATTGATACAGTGTGTTCTTCACCCCCGCACACACGTAACAATACAGTATTTGCTCTCATTGAACACGGGTCTCTAATTGAATGCAGTCTACATTACTGCACGGTTGGAAAGGCGATCAGCGCAATTAGAGCACGTGTAAACATTACGTAAATGTATCGTATATGGTCTCATCTACCGTTTTGGATAAAAAAAACATTTATTGCCTATTAATATAATTAATATTTTACATCATAACTTTATAAAATATCCAATTTTTTTAAACAAAAATTTCGATTTTGCAGTTAGAACAGCCACGTTCTATGAGAGTATTTACGGTATCACTCTTTCCCTCTCTATCGCACACACGCATGTGTAGACAAGTTGTAACATTCAGGTTTTGGGTTGATTGGCTAGTAAAATTTCAATTGGTTCAACCGGTTATATTAATTTATAATCAGAATCTAAAACCACTTGCACCAGCAACATAATACAAAAAGTTCGTGAGGGTTTATGTTACATCCATTTCATTCAATTCCCTCGTTACTCTTTCAAAAATATAGCACTATAAACTTTTTAAGTTTATGTGACACTGCCTTAGTCGTCCAGAGTTGAAGATAAGTGCTCATTCTATATAGCTTTCTTTATAACGGTTGTTCAAGGTGTGACTTATTCTCCCTCTCTCCACATTGCCACACCTGACAACCAGAGTTCAGAAGGAATTAGAGACACTAATCCTAAGAAGAATAAAAATTTTAATTCTTTGGCTTTGAATAAATTTGTGTCTTGTCCACACTTGAACTGCTTTTCTACAGAAAATGTACAAGAAAATGTACAAAATGACGTACTTTTTTACAACTCAAGTTTAACCCCCCCCTCAGCAGCTCAAGTTTTGTCTGTTGCAGGGAGTGCCTAAACGGGGCGTACGATCTAGCGCGAAAAATAGAGAACCGCGACTCGGATCTACCGCGACTCGGATCTATTGCGACTCTGTATTTTGACTTGTTTTTGTCATAAAAATGCCTAACAATGCCTAACAAGGGGGGGAATGCGCCCCCCCCTTGAACCCTCCACCTCACCTTACTAGTCTTTTAAATGTATTGGGCAGTTTTGGGCACTTACAACTATTTTCTAAAAGTTGGGGAGTCGCGGTAGATCCGGTCGCGGTAAATCGAGTTGCAATAAATCCTCTCCCCCGCCTAAACTTCTTACCCCTTTTTGCCACCCTAGGCATGCGTCTGTTGTGGTTCTCTCACCAGTTGACACTGAATGCGGGCAGTTATCATCTACCCGCATCATGACTACACGCTTAATTTCCACATACATTATGAAGACCATTGCGCAGTTTTGACACTTAAAAGTTAAAAAGCGGTACCAATACCAATTAAAAAGTGATTATTGGCATTAAAAATACCATATTTCTTAAAAGCTGCTCTCGTATTTAAAATTGCCGTTCTCAACCGCAACTATAATCAAGAGCAGCTTTTAATTATAGATAGGTTAGTTTCACTTTCGTTTTAAGTTCATAACTGTTGGATGGTTCCCATACTTTTCCAGTTCACGGCTCCCTTAATGTTTCAAAATTTTTCCACAGCTCCCCAAGTCAAACCATAGTTCTATAATTGATTAACAATAATACCTGACAGATAATACAGATAAATACGTAATACACACTTGACAGTTGCAGTGTGCAGTTGGTGACTTAGTGTGATTAGTTATAAAAAATTCAAAATTCAAATTCAAAATTCAAAACTCAAAAGACGTCCAATGTTGGAAAAGTTCACGGCTCCCTCGTGGGTCAGTTACGGTTCCCAGTTTGGGAACCACTGGAATATATATTAAAAACTTTTAAATTATATCATGTCGTATTGTGAGTTTTATGTTTATTTTTATTATACATTGTTGACTATGATTAATGTGCATGCCATGTACTAATAGTGTTAAGTATTTTTATTTGCTGTATGTACTTTTTGCCTACCAGGTGGCTCTTGGTGTAAAGTGCTTTTCTCTTTTCGCTCTATAGTGATTAAAATGTCTGTTAAGCACATGTTTGATTTTGTTTGGTTGCCTTATTTCCTATTCATCATGCTCATAGATTATTTTTAATCATGCAACAAATGCTAACAGTAACAAATGCAAAACAAAGATTCATAAATGGTCACTATAAATTATAGTGTAATGTAATGTAACCAATTGTTACAAATTAAAAATTCATTGATTAGCATTGGAATGCGGCTATTATTCAACAGCATCTCGGCTCTTGATCAAGGACGGCTATTAATCGAAGAAATACAGTAATCCTGAAATATATACAGTCTGTTTCCTTTAAAGTGTTCCAGGTAAATTCCAGAAAAATGAAACAGAAATTCAATAATTCAATAGTTAAACAGAGAGTATTTGGTGATGATTTCAATGACGTTACAAAAATTCAACCTTAATTCTTCAATGTCATGTGTCCAAACAATGTCAGCTCATTTGCATATCACAAAAATGGCAAAAATCCAAAAATTATGTACGGCAGACAAAAAACTTATAATTTCACTCACCCACAAAGAAATGGGTTACAAAAAAATTCCCTAACTGACTAATTTTAACGTAAACACAGTTAAATCTGCTATACAATGCTGGAAAAAGACTGGAACTATTATAAATAAACCAAAAAGAAGTTAAAAACGTAAGACAACAGTGCCAATGAACAGAGCAATGAAGAGTAAAATACTACAAGATCGACATTTATCAACCTCCAAGGTTGCAGACCAGATTAAAAATGAATACAATGTAAATATAACAGCTCAAACTGTCCGGAATAGACTGAAAGAAAGAGAATCTCATGGATTAGTTGCAAGAAAGAAATCCTGGATACCTAAGAAAAATAGAAAACAAAGATTGCAATGGGCTAAAGATCACATAGATTGGACTTTTGTAGATTGGAAAAAAGTTTTGTAGTCGAATGAGGCAAAAGTCAATTTATTTAGCTCAGATGGTGTTAGTCATGTGTGGAGAAAGCCAGGAGAAGCTATAAAAAGATCATGTTTAAAACCCACAGTTAAACATGGAGGAGGTTGAAAATGTGCTTTCATTGATTACATGTGTATGGGTATCATATTTTTAATTATACTTAGGTTCAATAGTGGTTTGGAGTTTTACGGCAGCCTCGGGTGTTGGAAAACTTCATGTCATCGATACCATTATGGATCAGCATGTCTCTCAGAATGTTCTGGAGAGGAATATATTGCAATCACAGCGCAAGTTAAAGCTCCCTCGAAGTTTTGTCTTCCAACAAGACAATGATCCCAAGCGTAAGGCCAAGCGAATCACAGAGTGGTTTTCTACACATAAAATAAACACACTCTCGTGGCCATCCCAATCCCCAGACATGAATCCGATTAAACATCTTTGGTATCAATTGAAGAAAAAAATTCAAAACAGGCATCCTCAAAACAAAGCTGTTTTAACAAAAATTATGGAAGAAGAATAGAACAATATCAAATCAGATATTACCAAACATCTTGTAAAAAGCATGCCCAGACGAATTTGAGCAGTTATTAATGCAAAGGGTAGGTCAACTAAATACTGATGCCTAGGAGCTGAATAATTTTTTTGCACGTACAATGTGAGAAATTGATGGTTTTAAGGGTTAAACAAATGCTGTAAACCTGAAATTTTTGGCATTTAACACTTTATACATTGTATAAGCAATGTGTAGTTAAATTTTCAAATTTGTTGGTGCAGTAATAAATAAGTTATAGCTGATTGTTGCATTTTTTGCAGTGGAACAAATAATTTTTTTTACATATTGTAGTTTCTTTATCGTTTTGACCACTGAAGATAATCGTTTGATCAAAAGCATACGGTTTTAGTTAATTGTTTGTAATTTTAGAGCGCCATTAATGTCATTAAAATCACTTTATTAAATGCCTTCAAAATTGAGTTTAAGAAATCCTAATTTTAACTTACAAAGATAACTTTTATAGTTTACTAATATATATTTCTTTTGTATATTTTTGGCATCCTCTACCCTAGAGAACGCTTGAGTTTGTTGCATTCTGTCTTAACAAAGCTAGAATAAAAGCATGTTTTCAGCTTTATTCAGCTTTCAGCTTTATCCATCTTCATCTATCCACATTAACTAGACTTGTTGTTGCAGTGCGAGAAACCCAACATAAACCAATAGTTTTAAAACTATACACTTTTATAAAACTAGAGCAATTCCCAACACTTTCTACACGCGTTTCATTGTTTCCGGCGCGGAATAACAAAATTTCCATTGCCTAAGCCGTGTAGGACGTCGTATAAATGACAAACGTATTCACACAAGAGACGCTAACACTTGAAAGCGAGTTAATAAAATGTGCAAGCTGGGGACTTTCCCACACTTGGACACAAATAGACAAATTAATGGTTGTTAGGATATGATTCCTTCGCTAATTAACAAGTTATACTTTGTCAGGCAGCACCGCCAACAATACAAGCCAAGCCAGATGAAGAAGCATAGAGTGCCATACACAACTCACAATAGGGTGAACCCATGGGAAACACAATTTGGCTTGATTTATTTGGTCCTAAACCCATTGGCCAGCCTCAAGTAAAATGGATTCTGGTCATTACGGATTAATGTACAAAATTCATCGAACCCAAAACTTTGACCAAAGCTTCAAGTGAGAGCAATGCATGAAAACTAGGTGCATTAAGTGTAAAGAGTGACCCAGAGAGACCTAATGATTTTGTAAATGTAATTTCACTGTAGCTAACAAAGTTTTATTTGAAACTAAAACCATTAAACAGAGATATGAATGGCATTTTGTGTGTGGGAAACAATATTGCACAGTATGTGGTAAGCACTTTTTCCTTATAATTAAACTTTGCTTTATATTACAAATAGTGTAACGAAAAAGTGTCAAATGTGTATATGCGGTGTATTTTTCCCTTACGCTATAAATGACACGTGACTGTTCAAAAATGTATTCTAGTTGTCAAACAAACCAAAACACTTGTTCACATTATTGTGTCAAAACAATCATGTTACTTGATTAATACAAATGTCATTTGATTCACACACGTCTACGAAGCGGAAAAATGCAAATGACAACAATTCGAAATGATCGCCGTTTGCATTTCAGTCAGTGACGGATGTGCAACGAAAATAGTGAGAAACTATCAAATTGGGTACGCTATTTTTCGATATAGTGTAAGCTGTGTTAAACTTGTGAGTTTTCTACTATAATTGTAGGCATAACGAGGGTTTTTATAACGGAAAAGTACCTGCCGCAAACTGTGTACTCACTCTGGTGCCTTCATGTAGAATTTACCACTAGCTTTGATAATGTTCCCTGGTGCTTTGACAACCAATGAGAACGGCGTAACAAAACGGCCATCGTTCGTCCGACCAATCCCGAAGCGCATAACAAACCCCATTCGCCTTTGGATTGGTGGCTGTAACTGGCTGCATTCACCATTTCGACAATGCACGCTCGTTCTTTGCGCCATCTGTTGTGGGTTTTCACAACCAAAATACAAATGGCATTTTGATCCCATCTGAACTCTTCATGGTCGTTTCTCCAATTTTCTATCGGTAAATTCTCTCATAAAATACACCTCGTGTTTGAGTAATTGTCAAATCTTTTTGTCAGATAAGATCACTAGTGCCCTATGGGCACTCGTGATCTTATCAGACAAAAAGATGAGTGCGGACCTAATTATTTGACAATTACTCAGCATGCTCAGTATATTACTACTGATAAGCTTCAGAAACTTGACTACAGTAGTAATTGGTAAAGCCATTCCATAACGAATGTTATAGCGTGTAATATGAAATCTGAAAAGTAGACTGAAAATGTGCTTGCAAAGCCAATAAAGTTATCTGAGTCATATCATTTTGCCCACATAAAAGTCGCAATCAAATCTTTGTATAATGGTTTTATTTCCAAATAAAATTTTTAAGTAGTTAGAAGCCTTAGCCGCAGAGGTGACAAAATGATTAGCAACAAAATCTGGTAAAAACATTTCCTTCACAGTCGTTGTTGCTTTGTAATTATTGAGTTATTGATAGGTATTGTTGTGTCAACAGTGGTGGCTGGTACTTGTGGTGTTTTGGGTTGCTTCCTGTTTTGAAGGTTTCAGTTGGTTCGAATCAGCTGTCGAGGAAACTGATTCAAGGAAACGAATCTCAAAGAAACAAATTCGAGGAAAGGAACCCACATAAGTTACTTGATATGTTTTATAACACCCCTTCTCATTGGTTGTCATTTTATGACGTAGTACCAAAAATTTCTCAATTAGCGCTTTCCCATTAATCGAGAACCGTCAAGTGGTGTTTTCTATTGAATTGAAATCCCAGTAAAATCTTATCCTTAATTTGATCTCCTCTACACAATAGAATGACTTGTGTTTAATTGATGGTGAGCAGAGCTGGACATCCAAGTCACTTTGAAGAAAACAATGGTAGCTTTACAAATGTGAAGCAGTCCACAATTGAAAATCAGGCTGCTTTAACTACAGACAGACATATTGTTATTTTGTTAGTTTTTAATGAAATTTAATGAGAAATGTTAGATATTTCCATTAATTTTTTTGCAGATATAATTTCTTAAACGCAACCTGTGGGAGGTCAAATTTAATGAGATGTCACTTCACATTAATATAGATGCATTTTTATAAATAAAACTAATGAATAAATTCAAAGCTTAATGAAAGCTGCGTTCCTAAGACAGACATAAAACAAAGCAGATTAAATGCTAAGTACTACTTTTTAAATTTAATACAATGTAAAAACCATTAACCAAGAACCCTTCAGCTCTTGATGAGAAGCAGCAGCCAAAAGAGATTTATTAAGAACAGATTAAAATTAACAATAAATAGAACTAACAGTAACAAGAACATTGCAGAGAATGTAGTCAATGTGGCTGGTATTTACAAATTTTGCTAGTCAAATAATGCAACATTAAAATTGCAATAAAATTAAAAACTCATTATAGAGACCCATAGTCAACTACAAATTTTTTAAATTTTTTTTTATACTTTAGTCTGCATTTTTTAAATGGATGTCTATTTAGTGCCAGATTTCATCTACTGAATTATTGTGCTTAAAGATGTGAGCGAAAACATGTTTTAAGAGTCCTTGAGAATTGTTGATGTAATAGATAAAAGTTTGGCCAACATGTCAACTAGTGTACAAAGTGGTTGCCAAGTTTGGTCAATAGGCTTCCTCTGCACACTCTCCTATCTGTTGGTATAATTGGTTGCAAGGCGATCATCATGGCGTCCCAATTGAGATGTCACTCCAATTCTCCTCTTTTGACCCGCCTAAGCGAATAAATCGCACCGCACAACCAACTAGCTCTGCTCTTAGACTTTTCATCTGTCAGCGTGCCTTCGCACTGAAATAAGAGCTAACCATTGCTTCTAGTTACGATGGTATTTGTAGTAATTTTGACTTTTGGCATATAATTGTGAATCCTTAAATTGAGTTCTTGTGAGAATAAAATGACTATTTTCTACGTCAGTAATCTATTGCACGGCAATTTACGGAATGAACTAACGTAGAATTCGCTGCATTTGACTTACACACCGCAGTGAGATAAGTGAAATAAATAACTTATTATTGAATGGTTTTAAATAAAATGTAATTATAACTGAACACAAGATGCCATGACAACGTGGGCTTGAGTTAACTAAAATGAGTAAATTCAATATCTAAATGGCTGAAATAAATCGGTCTGGTCACTTCAACGCCTACCACTTACGGCGACAAAATGAGACGGTTTGTATTTTGGTTTTTCATTTCGTCGCCTATCGATTCAGGCGACAAAATGAATGGACGAATCGGCGACGTTCATCTTATTGCCACGTTAATGCTAGGTCGCAAACGCATTTTCGAAACGTGACAGCGACGTTACCACTCACCGAACACCGAAATTCGAACACCGAACACCGAACACTATGGAAATCACAATTAACAAAAAATTCATCGAAATTTGTCAAAAATTCATCAAAATTTGTTAAAAATCGTTCAACTTCCATTGAATTTCGTCGAAAAATCGAAGCATCCGGCCCAGCTCTGTTCGTTAGTTTGAGGAAGACCAGCAATGGTCGAAAACGTTTTGGGTCTCAACAACCTTTATTTTCGCGTATCTTTAACATGTCGTATTTAGTAGTATTTTCAAAATACATTTTGTAAAGTGTATTATAATACGCATTATTGATTTAATACTATACATCTTGGAATACATTATTTGAGCAACTCTAAAACTACATTGTAAAATATATTTTTGAATTATGTGGGCAAACCCACATGCAATTTCCAGTACACTTCTAGATGCACTCAATTAAAACGACAAATAATAAAAACATAATAATTATAATAACTTTCCTATTAGGTTGATTGAATGTCAACAAACCTGCAAACATTGGTTCCCTAGAAGAGTCAATTAGTCATGTTAACAGGATGTAGCCTTCATTAAAACCACACAGTAGGAAAAGCCTCTACAAAATGAGTTGGCACACTTGATGTTCATTGATGCCCATCACCCAACAACACCCACTCAACAGCTATACATTTGATGAAGTTGGTGGTTGCCTAGATACGCAGCTCATGGAACTCCAAATTCGAATAACGCTATATCCGAATATCCCTTCATCTATTCTACCCACCCCTTGATCTGCAGGTACTGATTGGCAGTTGGCACAAAACATCTCTTAACAATAAAAGTGATATTAAAAGCCGCGCCAATCACGCAATCTTGCACAAGAGACAGATAAGACACGAAATTGTCTGGAAGGGCCGGATTGAGGGTGGAGTGGATCCATTCTTACAATGACCCGCACCAAAATAAAAAAGAAAGATATTTTTTTATCTAGGCTAAAGGTTCCTTTTCGTGTATGAAGGTGTCGTTTGCGCGTCCAAAAATTTTTTTTTTCGAGTAAAGTCAATTCTGGGGTTAAAGAGTGCCTCTACATATCGGAAATGCATTTTGTATGTACAAAAGTGCATTTCCATAACTAAAATGCATTTTGTTTCAATAAAAGTAAAATTTTCTTCATAATTGCATTTCTTCTTCATAATTGCATTTCTTTTTCATAAAAGTGCATTTTTCTTCGTAAAAGTGCATTTTTCTTCGTAAAAGTGCAATTTTCTTCGTAAAAGTGCACTTTTCTTCGTAAAAGTGCATTTTTCTTCGTAAAAGTGCACTTTTCTTCGTAAAAGTGCATTTTTCTTTGTAAAAGTGCATTTTTCTTCGTAAAAGTGCATTTTTCTTCGTAAAAGTGCATTTTTCTTCGTAAAAGTGCATTTTTCTTCATAAAAGTGCATGTTTTTATTTTTTTAAATGCATTACACATCTAAAAAATATATTTTGTATGCACAAATATGCATTAACGTTTTAAAAATAAATGTTTTATGTATAAAAGTGCATTTACTCATCTAGAAATGCATTTTGTGTATAGTAAATGCATTTTACTCATCTAAAAATGCTTTGTACGCATTCACAGATCTAAAAATGCTTTGCATGCATTCACAGATCTAAAAATGCTTTTTGTATGCATTTACAGATTTAAAAATGTACTTTACGTGCATAAAACAGGCTTTTACTTCTTTCGTACCATTTTTGTGCCTAAAAAGTCCCGTTACAAAAATCCTCATAAAAGATGCATTGTAAATAAATCTGCTCCACCTGGTGCAAGTTGCAGCAAAAACACTACTCTATTCACATGTCAATTACCCATTAAATAATCAACATGACCGTTTATCTAAAGAACAAGGAAAAAAACAAATCCACTTTTTGTGAGCACCCACTTCAGATTGACACCAGCTGAATCATTTACAAACAATCGAACTGTATGGCAATTGAGCCATCAAATCATGGCATACCAGGTAACTTCCATCTAAAATGTTCCGCAGTAACAAAATTACACAATTACATCACAGTTTGGACAAGTTATTGCATTTCCTAGTGCAATATGTCATTTATAATTGAGTTATATCAGTCAAACCTTAAGAGTCCTTCACATAAGAACATCAGAACAATGCTCCCAAAGATCTCTGCAACTGAAGACCATGTGGTTGAAAAGGGATACTTCGTAGCTCGGTCAAAACCTTACATTTTTCACCAGACTCCTCCCATTCCACACTAAGGTTGCGTTTGGATCGGTTTGGATCGGATTGAAAAAAAAACCGAACTAATCCAAAACATTTCGGATAGACAAAAAAATTTAACCATCCGACCCAAAAATAATTTGTCACTCATTCAAACCGATCAGATCGGATTGGATCGGATCGACACCAAAACATAAACTTTCAATAAAAAAGCGAATTCAATGTGAAAGATTTTATTGAATATATATATATTAAAATAATAGCACGTTTTAAAAACTTTTAGTAGTACTAAACGTTTTTAGAACGTGTTTGTGTGACCCGTTACGTTCTAAAAACGTGTAATAGTGACCGTTATGTTCTAAAAACGTGTAATAGTGACCCGTTACGTTCTAAAAACGTGTAATAGTGACCCATTACGTTCTAAAAACGTTTAATTGTAGTACTATTACACGTTTTTAAAACGTAATGGATCACACAAACACGAAGAGAATAATTTCGGTTATATTATTTTTAGTTTATTTTATTTTATTTCTTTCTCCTACATTTCGAATTTCACAGATCGGTTTGGTATTTTTTGCCAACCCTATCCGAAATGTAATGAATGAACATTTCAAATTATCCAATCCGATTTGATTCAAACTAAAAACGGATGATTTTGGTACAATCCGAATCCGATCCGATCCGATCTGATCCGAATTCGGTTTAGATCGGATTGAATTCGATTCGACCGCAACCTTATTCCACACCCAACTTCGATTACAAAGGCTTAAAAGGCAGGTTCACACGCATGCGTCACACACAAAAGCTGCTACGTGTTAATTTGTTGCACGTAAACTTCTCTGCATCACCTACGCACTTTGCCCAAAATTTGTCGTAATTTTGTATGTTTTAGTGCATAAAGTTTTTAACTTCAACACACTGTTGCTTTGTGCTAAATGCTTTATTACTGTTTGCGTGTCACACTTGGATTCGATTGGTTCGTGCTAATCACCTGATTTTAAGTGCCAATCAAAATCCATTGTACTGCTAAAGTGACTCGACTGCAAGGTTTGAACAATGCAGTTTAAACAATGCAGAACCCCTTACGCAGCTAGAAAGGCTTGACTGTGGTGCAGTAACAATGTAAATATATCTAACAACACAAGATGAGAAAAAATGAACAAAAGAAATGACGTCATACTGTAACATTTCTACCGCATGATTTAAGAATTTGTAATGTCATTTTGTAAAAGCTGTAACATTGAAGTGATTTTATTGATTTATACCTGCTGGAATAGCGGAGCATGCGCAAGTGATAAGCGAGTTATTTCTAAAAAATCACATATTTGCTGCATTTCTGTGTGCGCAGACAAAAATGTTATCGAGTTTGTAGCCCAACTGTGTTAAATGTTAACATTTCAACATCTACCGTTACAACCATTACATTTTTAAAATAATAATAAATTCGGTTGCAATTTATTCTGATTGTTTGAGTGCTTTGTAACAGTTTCCCTAGCTTTCGTTTCAATGGTTGCATCATTGGCACTACACTTTAAACAGAGTTATTGAATTTTGCTCGCAAGTTTACTCAAAGTGTCAGTCAATTTTGACATCATTCTATTGTTTGAGTTTAATATTAATCTAATTTTTTTTTTTTTATATTTAAACATACATGTCACATGGAATATACTTCAAAATAAATTACAAGAATGTCATCGCCAAAAAGGAATAGAATAAATTAACAATAACTATGATGCGTTTGTACCTGTAACAATGCCTAACCTATTTCAAATGACACCGAATGAATTCACATTCCAAATTGATGTGTAAACAGCACTCTAACTGGCTCTTTAAACATGTTGACTAGTGTAAACAACTTCTCGAATGTTCGCAATTAGAGAGCAAAACGATATCATTGATTTTCAGTTGAAATTCAAACAATTTCGTTACAATAAGTTGATCCAGCTGGACCGTCTTAATATTTGCTCATGTAACCAAGTAAAACTTATCTTCACGGTCGAATGATGATTCGAGCAACATAATCCAGTGATGCCTACTAGCAATATCCGATGCAATCCCGCATACCTGCAATACCAGCAATAGCAGCACCTGCTTCAGTGATTTTCATCATCCCTTCGGCTTTCCATTCACCGTGTTTACCATGCTATGATTACAAGTGTCGTGTCACATAGTCAACACCAATTTCCAGTTACCGATATTCAAAATTGCTCTTTTCCCCTCGGTCTAACAAATGATTTACAACATAAACAAACTCTAACTTCCCACTAACCCTATATCTACTTTAAAATCAAGTTCGAACTTTGTCGCTGTTTTCTGCTATGTAAAATTGGTCGTGAAAAAGATTTTATAGACAAATTAAAGTCGTCTTTTATATCACCGATTCCTGACGAATTATCAGCAAACAGCGTGAAAACATGGTCTCCAATTGTCCAATTGTATAACGTCAACAAATAAATGTTACAGAGCGTCTTGGCAATTTTAAGATTTTTGAATTAATCACAAAATCATTGATTATTGAAGCCACCATTTTGCAATTTTGCAGTGTCCACCATATTGGTTTTTTGTTGTACCCTACCAGTAAAAATAAGATACAAACTAACGAGTACTGTATAAAACAATTTTTTTTTTAATAAAGTGCAATTAGCGGCATTTTAATACTCACAGAGTATACCAGAGTTGTTTTTTGAGTATCCTAGCTGTTATGTGATCATGGAGGTTCCAGCGTACTGATGATAATTCAAAATGGCCGCTCAGATCGAGCTTAGCTGCCTCCATTTTGTTTTGAATTAGACAAGCCTCAAACTCGCTCGTTAAAATCGTAAAAACTACCGCATAGTCAATTTTGGGATTTGTATTTTCACTCTCTCGTGTACTTTACTAATTACGAATGTGATTAATGGAACAGATATCACACGACAAACACAAAATTGCAAAATCATCCAGATCGCACAATCCCAAAATCAACTGGATTAACGAAACCCCCTAATGTTATTTATGGCTTGTCCAATGGCCCCATCGAAACTGTTACCAAAAACCACCGCAAGCTTTAAAATTTCAGATTTTAGCGGTTACTTACGTCAAATAATAAGTCACAGCACCATGGTTGTTTCTTCCAATAAATTTCCTATAATAAAATATAAAAAAAAATTAATAATATTCAATAAAAAAAAATTTTTTTTTTTCGGTTTTATATCAAATAGAAATTCAAAAACTTATTTTAAAAAAATCACTACAACTTTTTGGTGCACTATCTTGTTCATTACTTGCATCACCTTCCTGACATTTCCAAAAAGACATTTCAAGTTAAAGAATGACACACAACATGATTAATCTTTCATGGTTCAAAGGCAAAATCGTCCCACATAATACCTAGAATCTCTGAATAATTTAAATGTAATCCAAGGAGCAAACACATTCCAGCACTGCACAAATGCGTCCACAAATTGGCAAATGACTCGTGGTAGGAGTCCCCAGCGACCACCACAGTCGACACTTACAAGATGGCCAATAATTGTCCAGTTACAGACATTATAAGGACATAAATGGGCCGCCTGGAACAAGTGCTCAGCAGCTTGTATTTAGCCAATGTTAAATCATGCTTCGTGCCTGCTGAAATTGCGCCGGCTTTACTTACTACGTGCAAGTTTGAATTAGTTTCAAACCTTTATTGTCACGAATGGACATTGTAGCTGCCGCATTATCGTTAATTACATTAGTTAAATGTACTTTAAAGTAGCTTAACAATCCGCCATGATTATGGTGAAGACGAATTCGTAGTTATGACGTTATCTTTAAAACCGATTCCCGCTCTATATAGTGACGTCATAAATAGAATTCTGTTCATTAAAAAACCGTTCAAATGACGTGTCAGGATGTGTTCAACTTTGCTAAAACCTGATTTTATACATTTTTAAATGACAATTAAACTATGCCGTATTTTCCTCCAAAAACCTCTCGACCGTTCATTTCGTCGCCAAAAAACGCCAGGCGACGAAATGATTCCACCTCGTTGCCAGTCCTAATATTGTAATCAAATTACAAGTTATACGCATTAGAAATAAAAGATGTATTTATTGTGCAGTTTGTTGTGTTATGCCGCCATCTTTGGACCAACACAATAAGCAATATGTTTGTGTTCAGTGAATTGCATCGACCAAGACAACTGGCAGTGCATTAACTTTGACACACAAAAGTGTTTGCAACACTCCATCAACTCAGCTCTCTCCTCTAATGGCACAAACAGATAAACTATAAAGGCTTGAATAAAGCAACCAATGCTGATTCAACGCCATTAGTAAGGTGTTTCGTGTTGACAGTTTAACCGTACCCGTATTGTAAAGCACATTGGTGCATTCCAAAATATACATCATTTTGCAGATTTTAAATATCTTATTTATGCATTAAAAAATGCATTTCTTAATTCAATTGAAATAAATGTATTTTGACAATGCATTTGCAATTATAAAACTATAGTATCTTAAAATACTTTTAAGTATTGTAGAATGCATTCCATAATACATTTTACAATATGTATTATCATTTAAAAATCAATAATATGCAAAAATGTATTGCAAAATGTATTTCCGGCTGTATGGTAGATATGGCAATTACGTCACTAATACCCAATATGGCTAATACTGCCAAAATCAAACAAATGATAATAAACTTAATGTATCTACATACAGTGGTATCATTCGACAAAGTTATCTTTTCACTTTAATAAGGTTATTACCATTAAAAGTGAAAAGATAATTCTCACCCATTCTGTTTTCTCGCTTTCTTTTCTAATGTGCAATAACTATGTTAAATGCATGCACAAAGCTTGATGCATAATTAAATTTGGCATCAAGATAGTAAGCGCAAGCGGCAGTGAAGAGAAGTGGTGACTTCTTGAAGTTAGAAATTAATTTTAGCCGGAATGAAAAGCAGCGTCGGAGCACAGTCACTGTTGACACCAAATAATTGTGAAAAAAAGGAGCACTAGTTGGATTCGAACTGGTACTGATCATTTTATATCCAGGAATAAATATTTTACATTTGTTGTTTAACTGAACACTTAGCAACATTACACAGTTTGCGCCATGTACTTTTCCCTTAAAACTATAGTCAGTTTTAAGTTATAAATATTGTAACGTAAAAATATAAAAGTTCAGTTTGCGCTTGAACTTTTACGTTACGGTTATAAAAGTCGACTTACGTTACAAAGTCACGTGATTTCCGAACTTAGGAACTGTTTCTTATATTAAATATAGATACAATTTATGTTTTAACTAATTCAAAACAATGCCAAAACTTTGTTATTGTGAATTGAAATAATTTCCAAAGGAAAACAATGAGATAAACAGTAACGTGCGCTCCTCTCGCGAATGAAGCAAAGAATTCAAAATGGCGGCGAACGAGGTCATTGCAAATCGCAATTTTTGGTCAGTGACGTCACAGTGACGTAAATAGTGGAAAATTACCGGATTGGCTACGCTATTTTTCGATGTAGTGTAAGCTCCGTTAGAATTATGAGTTTTCCACTACAGTTATAGGGGTTTTTATAACGTAAAAGTACACGGCACAAACTACGTAATAACTACATACGTACAACGTTGGCTAACGTAGTCACACTGATAATAACTACATCTATATTCGGCAATGCGCATTTCTCACAGTAATTTCAGTTTTATTTAGCTCATATTTATTGGGTATTTCATGTTTTTGGAGAATTGGGTTTCCAAAAGTCAACTAATGTATAGAAATGTCTATATTTCCTGGTGATAATGCATTTCGCTTTCGTTGTCAATAAAATCGCTTACAATTTCACTTCATTTTCATTCACTACTGGCTGGCTTATCATATTCAGGATCAATAAGTTATTGATCTTTTCTATGCAATTTCCAACATTAGAGTCTGCCATAAATAACTGTAAAAACTTATCCATTTTTTTTCGTCTTCAAATATTTAGAATTCTTCTTTTAAAATATCTTAATAATTTCCTAAAGAAAAAAAAATATTCAGTCACACATTAATTCCCTGAAATTGAAAACATATTTTGTGCTGAGTCTTCCAAAAAAGAAAAAAAAAATTATTACTTTTTTTTGCATGCTGGAGTCATTTTGATGGCACAGTGTCAAACAAAACAAAGGGAAAAAAATTGAAAAAGGATTTAAACAAGTTGACAGCCTAAGGATAATGTTCACTATGCATGAAGGCTCTTTCCCTACTTCACAAAACCATTCAAGCTAGATGAAAAAAATTCCATCTTTTAGCTACATTTTAACTTTTAACATAGCAAATTGCAAATTGCAAATCACAGATGAAGACAAAATAGAAAGCTTTAGCAGAATAAACAATTCATATCTCAATCTAACTGGCAGATTCAATAGTGCTTTTTCTTTAGATTATTCAATGCAGAAAATTTCATTTTTGTACTTAGAGAAAATTCATAGTCTATCTCCTGTTCTCAAATTTCTGGTTGATAAAATCAGAAACCAAAATGGGACAACTTTGAGATTCATATTATGGGTGGTGATTTTGGTGGACAGCAACTACAAATTTAAAGTAAATAATGACACATAAAAACAAAGTAATAAAAATATACACAAAATATTACCAAATAAATATAAACGAGGACCACAAACTGAAAATATACTTAATCAACCAAATCAACGTGTTTAAAAAGAACATAATCACTTCATCCACCTTGTGTTTATGATACTACTTTATATCATTCAATAAGGAAACTTCATTACTGTATTTAGAGAAAATTCCTAGTCTACCTCCTGCCCCAAAACTTCTAGTTAAAGAAAAATCGGCTCAAACCAACCAGAACTTTGCTTTTAGGTTATGCAAATGTGGACTCTCTAAGTCTTTTAAAAAATACTTGAGAATTTCTAAAGCTCTTTTGCGCTGTGAATTTGTATTTTAAACAATTGAACTTATACATTACTCATAAGTCTTCCCAAAATTTTAAAAAAGTAAAAAATAACAAATCAATCAACACTGAGTGGGTTTTCATCAAATTCCCAAAAAAAACCTTTTAAAAACCATAAGCTGATTGATAAAAACCTAAATTGTTGAATTTATGAAGCTATAATAGCAATTACAATAACATAAATGTAACAATTTAAATTTTTTGTTAGGTTTTTATATTGTTTCTTTCAAGACTTAATCAGGCAATCACAATCTTCTCATAGTTGTAAGCAATTGCCCTTAGAAACGTTAAAACATCTATGGTGTGCATGGTTTCTTTAATGTTCATCCATTTAGAGTGAAGTAAGTTTGCTCTGTTTTAGGTAAATCCAGGAAAGCATCAGTAGGCCTGTT
>JAQFXT010001359.1:0-18231 GCA_034683725.1 Strigamia crassipes | reverse complement strand
AGGTTGCTTCTAAAAATAGTCACTATTGGCGCTATTGTCGATCAGCGTCTTCTTGTGGCGAATAAGTGCATTTTTTGGACTACTTTTCAATTGTGCATGTGGAAGAATAATGTAATGACTGCGGACAGGTTAATAGCCAATGGGAGTTTTTTGCAAGTTGTGTGAAACAGAGTATACAGCCACCAATCTGAAGGCAAATGGAGTTTGTTACGTGCTTTGGGATTGGTCGGTTGAACAATGGCTGTTTTGTTACGCCGTTCTCATTGGTCGTCAAAGCACCAGGGAACATTATCAAAGCTAGTGGTAAATTCTCAAAAAAATAAACGTTAAAACAACAAACCCTGTCGAGAAAAGTGATTGCAAAACTCCACTAGGTTATCTGGTGATACACCCTGGATAATTTTAAGCAGTCAGTTTCTAGATTGCCTCATGATAACCCCACCTAGAAACTGTTTGCCTTTAAGATGCTTAAAGACAAAGAAATGAAAAAGATCTAAATCGTTGATAAGATTTTATTTTATTTTAATTTGATATTTTAATTTGAACGTATATTTTAAATCTGTGCCTAATTGTGATGAAATCAATAAAACTTTATTGTCATTGGTGCAGAATGGTTTAAAATATTATTTCAGGCAGAAATGTTTTAATAAATTTGATTACGAGTTAGAGTTCGAAACCAATTATAAGTGTTTAAGATCCAAATGTAAAAAGACAGCAATGACATTCCTAAAGCTAAACCTGTAATGCTGCCAATATCGCTTAGCAATTGAGATGTCGGATACGCTTGTTTCTCAATGACAGTCTCAACAAAACTATCTGCTAACATCACCTCCACAACTGTGTAAATCTCATAACTCAATTTTACATCAAGTATGGAAATGTGGTAAAATATTTGTTCACAAAGTTGTTTGCATTTGCACTGTTTTTGATTTGAACCATAATTGTTTAAAAACATGAAATTTGCTCGATTAATGTCTTGTGTTGTGTTGCAAAACAGCAAATTAGATGTTGACATGTAAGGCAATCTGAAACAAGTAGTTGTTTGAGCAAAATGAATTGTCGAGTACTATGTTACAAGCAGGGCTGGACTAGAAACAAATTTTGTACCAGGAAAACTCGCCAAGCCAGCCCAGCATGAGCTACCGGGAAATTCCCGGTATCCCACCGGGTCCGTCCAGCCCTGGTTACAACTATACCTGCAATTAATCATTTGATATAAATTGTTTTGCATGCAAGCAGATTGACACTTTAAATAAGCAGTTTTGTTTTTCTCACATGGATTACGCTTTGTATTTCTTCGTTCAATCTATTTTGTAAAGGTTAAGTTTGTTTAAACATTGAAATTTTGTTTATAAATTTTTTGTTTCTCTTTCTTACCTTAAATGTTTTAAGCATTATTGTATTGGACCATCCATAGTTTATCTTGAGTGGTGCCAAAAGGTTAACTTCCTCTTCTGGATTGTTTACAAAACACTGAAAAATAGAATACAATTTTGTTTTGATTTTATTGACTACATCACTACGTGACATGTAAATCTTGAATGTATAATTACAACTTTTCATTATGAAAGAATTTTAGCAAGTTAACAAAAGATATTGTGGAATGGTTTAATATTATATACCCATAAATGCTGTCGACAAACTTCTGGTGGAAACAGATATTCTAACGCAACACGAAGTTTGAGAAAATGGTTGGTTTTGTCTAAGAGATAAAAAGAAACACAGTAAATTAATACTGTTCCTAATAATTGAGTGTTATTATGTGATGGTTTGGAACCGTAGTTACAACTTTAATGTGACACTAGATGGTGCTAGCGCGCCTAGTGACATCAGGTTCTCTCAGTTTACCAAAAAGAAAGGCGCAAAGTGCTCGCTTTATACGATTAAGACATTACTGAATAAATTACTGAAGCAAAAGAAAAACATAAGCTATCGCTTATGTTTGTAGCAACATATATTTATTACTACATAGCCCCAGTTTGATAGAATCGGTGTACCGTAAGTATGATTGGCCAAACACCTGTTTAGGATTAGTCCCTGCCTTGGAATTAAGGACACCCTTCGTGAGAAAGTGTCCCGTACCCAGTTCCGATTGTCCTGTATATCCACTTCCTATATCGCATGATTGCAAGGGTTCAGAAGCGTTCTGATAGACGTTGCATGATCAGAAGACGACACAACATATGACAGAAAATAACACAAAAAGATAGCACTGGTTTCAGTTATAACACTTTATTATAGGTTATTTAATGATCACGTTGTCCAAGTTGCCACTCATCTACTCTCAAACCCAATTCCATTTCCGGTTGCCCACACTTTCTCACAAGGTGCTTTTGGGATTGTGGCTTCACCTAGCAACAGGGAACTGTACGTAATATTTTAAGGGGGAGTTTGGGAATTTGTTACGACCGTGTTATAGGAAGGGATGGGGTCTAAAAATTCAAAAATAAGCGTTACGTAATTTATGGACGACCTCTTATTGATATGTATATTGCCAGGGATAATTCATGCCTGAATTACTTTCCCTTAAGACAATGAATTGTGCATATGTTTTGATAACATTGTGTCCTATTTATATATCTCACTTAAATGAAATGCAAGTCCGATATCTCAGTGTTTAGTTAAAATGCCTAGTTGAGGTTTTGGTCTTGTGAACTTAACCCCCTGACGTGTTATTTACTTTGAAATATACACCCTAGGTCGACATCGTCACATGTTATAACTAAGATCTTATTTAATTATCTCAGATCTCAGCTTTGATCAACGCGTTTGTTGAGGTTTTGGTCTTGTGAAACTAGCACACCCAAAGTAATATTTCCTTCAAAAGATATATCTCAGATCAACATCAACACAATGGTACTGTTTATCGAAGGTATTACTTACGCACCACTTAAGCTTATAATAATAATACGTCTAGCACTACAAGCAACACGTCGGCCCGGTTTAATGAGACTAGAAGAGCAGCAAACAAAGCGACCATGCAGTTGACATAGCTAACCCTAACTACGTGGACAGAATATGGGTCGTACGGGAAAAAATAGTAGAACAATGACCCCATAAACTAATTCAATAAAGACCATTAGGCCTAGTTGCAGTGTTTTATATTTTCTACACACTGCATATGTCATGTGTCCAGCAGTATTGGGATAAATCCAAAGTCTTCATAATGCCTGTTCACAGTCACAACACTTTCTATTTTACCAATATAAAAGCAAAATTCTACTAATAAACATTAAAAAATTACCTGTATTTAGTTGCGAGCAATGACCAAAAGGCAATGGAATTAGACTTTTTGTAACGTTTAATGTTGTGTTGTATCCATATAAAAACTAAATTTAAAAAAATATCTATTAATTGAATTATTGATGTAATGTTTTAGCTATTTTACCTGAGTTATAATATCATTAATATTAACTGAATCATGAATATTGACAGCCTCCCAAATATCTTCTAATGATAATTGATTGCTGAACAATTGCCAGGGTATTTGCAAACTATTGCAGGATTTGTTCATGTGTTCAAGTAAATGGTGTCTGGCTTCATCCATGCCGTCATCTTGTTTTTCACCACAGATTGTGACAGAAGGAAATTTAGTGTCGTCTAGTTGAACTATGCTAACGGTTTTTATTACTGGTTCATCAATGTAGTAATTGAAACAATACTGCGAGAAGTATGCAGTAAATCCTACGCTAATTATCACCAGTAGTAACTTAAAATTAAGTACGATTCCATTAGCTTTAATTTGCTGGTCACTAATATTTCTTGCATTTTCATACATTGCAAACAGACGGGGAATCTTATGGACTGTTTGTTTTTTAGAAATGTTTGATAGTATGTAATATAAATACCAAATGACTTCGGTCAATGAGAGCATGGATAAACCTAGAAACAAACCCAAGTTGCCTCCTAAATCTGACAGGAGAGCAATAACGTCGTATGTGTATCGTTCTTCGTATACATTAATTTTCTCATTGGTAATTGCTAAAGATATGGATATTCTTTTTTTATTCTCTATTTCCCCCGTTTCAGTATGCGGTTTAAAAACGACTTGTTGGCATGGACGACGACATAAACAATTGGTAAATGGATCAGTCATATCGATTAATTGATTTGCCGCACCATATTGTTCTTGTAGTTTTTTTGAACATTTACAGCGAGATAAATTTGTCTTCAAATAAATAAATGGAAAGCTAGAAACATGAAATAATATTAAATGATGGTGCTGATTGTTGACATCCAGAACCATATATACAGGGATAGGCACTTAACGCAACTTTTTCAAAATTGAGCAAAACAAAGGGTTTGAAAGGGATAATTCAGACAAAAGTTGATCCTTTCAAGGAGGAAAGAGAAGACCATTAATTATTTTTAAATTGATTTTGAAGTTTATTTCAGAATCAACTCTATTTATTTCAATGGGAACTTACAGTTTATCTTACAGATTTTTAATCTACGCAAATAATAAGCGACATCTGTTTGAAACGTTTTTTGATTAAATCACTACGTCCAAGAATAGTGACAAATAATATTGTTTGATTTGACGCATTAATGTGTATTTCTTTGAGTTTATGTGCATTGGACAGTTCAGATTTTGTATCCTGTTCTTATTAATAATCCATGTTCTGCTGTATGCTCGGCATTAATGCTATCTGTCACACATTTGCACGAATACGCAAATCTAGTATTACAGTTTGTGACGATGTCAATCTAGGCTCGGATCTTGCAGATCTGAAAATACGTCAAGTGACGTAATCGACCATTTTGGTTATATATCACCCATCAGTGTAAATCAGTGAGTGCGTTTGTATGTATGATAAGCAAACGGTTGGTTGCTATTATATGACATTTATTGTAGCCCTGGGTAGTTGCGATAGGGTCATTCGGGCTACTCAGATATTTAGATAAGTTATACAATTGCTATGCTGACAAATGGCAAAACGTGATAATAAAGAGAGTCATCCAGTCGGCTAGCGTTGTGCGCATTGAGAGATGTCAATTTTCACGGTTCTATTCCTGGTATCCGAGTTATGTCATTGTTGCTGCATCGTCACAATGACGGAGTCGTAGTACCAAACGCGGAAAGAATAAACGCAAAATAAATTCCGCAGAAAAATAATTCCGCTGCAAATCATTTTTAAGAAAACAAATCTCGTGGTATGTATTGTTGTTGCACTCTGTTGTGATGCAGTGGTAAATTTATGTGGAACTACCGAATAAATTCCAGATTTATACATTTCAGATGTGTGTTATAATAAGCAATGTCCAAAGGATTGCCTAAATGTTGATATTCCATTAAAATCACATTTAGAAATGACTTGTCAACATTATTCCAATGTTTAAGGTGTTTGTTTACATTGCTAGTACACCTGGTTGACAATAGAGGGTACCACTTGGATGGTAAGAGATTTGTCCTGTCTACATGACTATGTGATGAGGTCATTGGTCATGTGATCTGAGTTTTTCTTTCACTCTGTTCCAGTACATGGATGACAGAGGAGGTCAAGGTCTTAGCAGTCTGGGCTTTTCCATGACAAATTTAGGATTCCGTAGAAGTTCCTAAAGGTTGCTTTCCAAGCAGGCAAAAAGGTTAATTTCTAGAGGGAGAATAACCAGAGAGATGAATACTAAAAGGTATTTAGTATTTCAAAGTGCTTTTGGTGGTTTTTTTACTTAAGCAAATTCAAGGGCATGCCAAGGTCACTTGGAAAAAAATTCTATGCCATGGATGGCATTTAAAGTCCTATTGCATTGTGGTGAATGTGTTTGCAAACAGCAAACACATGTAAGGTATTGTTTCCCATTTCCATTGATATCCGCATTTGTTTCTAGCATTTTGCAGTGATGTCCGTGTCGGAGTTATTGGGGTACACGCGCGCTAAGACACGCGGAACGTCGAGGTAACGTTTGTGAGCGATACGCGATTTGATGTGCGACCGCGAGCGTCGGAAATATGGGTTTGATGCAAATACGCGAGTTCCCAGGTTCGTTCTCGCATTTTCCCCATTTGTATCTGCTGGTGGATCCAACGGATACTCAATTTAGTTGCTTTGTAAACATGGAATATATAAAGAATAAATAAATTCCGCTCTTATTCCTAGGGCCGGATTAAGGTGGAGACCTAGGAGACACTGGCCACAGGTCCCCTAAATATTATTTGAAGAACGTTACAGTTTGATACGTTAGAGTTTGGTGGTGGCCAAAATCGGAGTGACGTCGCAATAAACTGTTGCCAGTTTAAGCTATGCAATTAAGGTGTTTCTACCAATTATAAATAAACGGAATCCCATATATTGGCGGGGACTGCTCTGTGTAATGAATTGTCTATTAGTATTATGTAGTGGGGGCTAACATAACGAGTGTCATGACGGAGGGAAAACATTACTGAATGTTTTCTCTCGTCCACCTAAGCTTGCCAGATCCACTTGGAAACTTTAACCTACTCGTTCAGCTTTGCCACTCCTAACACTCTTCTTCATTGGTCAGGATGGTAATTTGCATTGCGAGTAATGGAACTAAGTTTCTTCACTACGCGTGTCATTCCGTCGTGTGTCTGCACAGAATTGGAAACACTCGTAGCAGCTTCACCACACATACTGCGCCGTGGAGCATCTGCTCGATAGTGATCAGTACACATAGCGGCATTGTTTGACAGGAGCAACATTGACTTGTCGGCAAGGGCCTCCGGAAAAGGCTTGCATCTCCATCATCGGAGGGAAACTGTACCTATTTGTTAGATAAGTACGACATATATTTCCATATATTCTAAGTTCTGGGTAAGTATTCACGGCGACGCTTCTGATTGGAAGGCTATAGGAATTGCATACTAAGAACAGTTTGGCCTAGTGGGTGTCAACCGGAAAGGGATACGTAGGGCCTCTTTGTGTCCTGTGTATCCGAGATATGCGGAAAGTGGCTAATCCTGAACAGGTGTGTTAGTGACTTTACCTAACGATACCCACTCCATCGAGTTGGTGCAACATATTAATAAATATTATTGACTATAAACCATCAAGACTTTGGTTATTTCTCCTGTGGTTTATTCCGATTGGTTTAATACATAAAACCGTATGTTTTTATGTCGTCTTGACTTCATTTGACACCACTAGTCGCAAAGGCGCCTTCTAGTGTCAACTTGGGGTATTACATACGATTCAATACCGTCCCAAGTTATGCTTAGTCATAACTAGGACGATTAACAGAAGAATTTGACATCCGCCATTTTTTCTGAATTAGAGTTGTTTTATAGACTGTCAAAACAATGTGCGGACAAACGACAGATTTTTAACAAGTCAACTAACATCGCAAACAACTTAAAGTGTGTAAAGTGTGTTACATATGGTATGTTATGCTGTGTTCCGTATTAATATGACATAACGTAACGTTATAATATTATGTTACGTTACGTTTATGTTAGAATGTTACGTTACGTTTATGTTAGAATGTTACGTTACGTTTATGTTAGAATGTTACGTTAAAACGTCAGAGCACAACAGACTCTGGCTTGTCTGCCGCCAGGGTGCAAGCTATGTGCCGCCGCCCTTATTCCGAGGCTGTCCCTTGGGCCCGGCCGCCCTGGTACCGTGCACCTCTTTTACTTCCGCTTAAGACGGCCCTGATAACACAGTATACGGTACTGTACTTTACAAACTTTAAAATGGTCGAGTTGCTAGTTAGCTTGTTAAAGATCCACCATTTGCCCATAAAAATGACGTCATTTAAAGTCATTTTAAGTCATTTTTGCCTTAGGTAGTACCACAACAAGTTCATCTGTTAATTTTTCAATCAATTGCTTTGTTTAAAAAACTTTGAAAATGTAGCGTTAAATGCCTCGCCCTGTATAAATGTGGTTAAATCTTCAAAAAACTTTTGCATTTGTTTCTATCTTGGAAAAATAATACTTATTTAAATTTACCTGCAGGTTAGTTTGTTATTTAATTTTCTTATCAGACAACTGTGGAAACATTGTCTGTACTCATTTTCACTGGAGCATAAATTTGTGGACGAATTGACAAATACGTACTGGAATAAAATGTAAAATGGTTAAAAGGAAAACTGTAAATTTTAAAATTTTACTTTGTTATAGCTCAAATTAATTTTTGACAGTTTCCCAAGATATGAAACCATTTTAAAAAAAGGGTTTTCAAAATTATTCAGCATTAGTACAATCTAAAGAAAATAATGAATATGGGGTATTGTTACAACAAAACGATTAGTAAACTTACGTAGTAAGCAGTGACAGGGCAAATGTAATCATAAACTTTTTCAATATTAATGGTCAGTAATTTTCCAACAAATGATTTACTAGAATTCTTATCTAAAAACAACAAAAAATTGAATATGACATTAATTCTTAAGTGATTAACAACGAAGATATTTACGAAATTGAAATGCTGTGCAAAGTCCGTAAGTGGTGTACGTTTCTGTCTGAACAACAGTTTCACTTGAATATCCCTAAAGAGCAATATCTCATTCATTAATATTTTTTCACTAAACAATGATTAACCTCCATTACTTTCATTTTGATGCTAACTATCTCTTTGGTCAAATTGGTTGCTTTCCAAAGTTCATCCACGTCGTACGTTGGAATTGCCATCAAAGTTTTGACCATGTTTGCACATTCATAAGGGGTTGAGTCAATATCAGATGGTTTTTCAGCTGTAAGGTGTACATAAGTTTTATTCCAAAGTCTGGCCATTTTCTTGGTATTACCACTACAGATTAACAAGTTTGGTAAAACAATATCCTCCGATTTGGTCGTGACATCAACAGTTGTAGGATTACTTAAGTAATACACAATTCTATCGTACATCTGATACGTAAGCATGCATGTGCAAAATAAGAGTAAAAGCAGCCAAAATGCATGGTGCCTTCTCCAATGTTTCCTACTGTTTATGAAATCATCCAAACCAATTAAATTGCAGTTTGGTTTGTTGGCATCATCTTTTATCATTTGTTGTATTGTAGCACGTAGTTTTCTTGATCTTCGCATATTTTTTCTCGTCAAGTAATTTCTCTGCATTATATTTCTATGGTTTCTGTAGTTGGGACCAGAAAATGGTCTATGCCTATTCAAAATTGGAATGCAGTTATGGCTCATTTTTTGATCAAATTTGAAGGAAGAATTTAGGTCTTTGAAAAAATTTACATACTTAATTGTAAAGACTCCAGAAATGAGTTTAATTTGCTTCTTCTTTCTGCTGACAGAAAAGCCTTATTTCTACTTTTTTAAATTTACCATAGAACAATTTTCATCAGTAGTACTTGTTAAATTGTGTTTAAAACTGTCTAGTTCTTGCAAGTTGAGAGCTTGTTAGTTTGATGTTGTGTGAGTAAACAAAGCAACTATGTTGAAATTCAACATTGATCCGTTTTTTAATTCCCTAGTAACACTGCATATAAAAGTCATAAAATTATCCAACTGGCAAAAATATTGATATAATATACCATCGATTTAGAAAGTAAAGGTTAAGTGTTGTTACTTAATCGCCGCATATTTCTTCTCATCAAGTAATTTCTTTGTATCATACTTGTGTAGTTGCTGTATATGTGACCAGACCAAGCTGATTACAGACTTCTCTCGTTTCGTATGTTTACTACAATGTCTTATTTTCTATGGTAACACTTAATACAAGGATTATCAATTCGTTGATTTATTAATTAGCCTGCCTCCTGTATACAATTTATACTGAAAAGAATATTGATGCTGTTTAATTATTCTTTTCAAAATTTTGTTTGGGAAATCTGTTTTAATAAAATGAATAGTTTATGCAGCACTCCAAAAGGTACTAGACACGCACAGGCTGGTTCTGGCAGAGCAAGTTTTTAACAAAAATAAAATGCATTAAAAAAAATTTTTGTACAATGGCTTTATAGTTGTGCAAGAAAACAAACCAGCCATTTTTATTGCCACAACATGTGACAATGTTGGGTGACGCATATTGTTCATTTTAGTTACAGTGCGTATCAGTATAAATCGAGGAGTGAGTGGTTGGGGCAGTAAACAGGCGAAAGGTTATCAAGACATGACATTTATTGTAAAGTTATACAAACATTATGCCGACAAATGGCTAAAAAAAAAATACCAAAAAAGATTTAGCCGTTAAGCCGTATGTAGAACAGTGACTTCGTTTAGAGAAACTAACAGCAAGAAGCTAAAGCATTTCCCAAGTTACGTTGTTGCTGCATTGTCACGATAACATCAGGGTTCGATATATGTAACAAAATTCTGTTGATAAATTGCAAGCAACATCCATATGCGATATTCAGTTGCGATATTTAAAATTCGATATCGCGTTTGCGATATATTGCAATATTGCACAGTATCGCCTAGCAATATCGCCTAGTATTAATATACTGAGCACGCCGAGTAATTGTCAAATAATTAGGTTTGAACGAATATTATCTGACAAAAAGATGAGTGCTGACCTAAATTTGACAATTATTCAAGCGCGAGGAGTATTTTGTGAGAGAATTTACCTCTAGAAAATCAGAGAAATGATCATGAAGATTTCAAATGGGATCAAAATACCATTTGTATTTTGGTTGTAAAAACCCACAACAGATGGCGCAAAGGACAAGCGTGCATTATCGAAATGGTGAAAGCAGCCACCTATAGTCTGATTCACAAAAACTTATGACAAACTCTCATTGGTTGAGCATATCACAAGCTCTAGGATGTATATAACTTGATCATGTGATCATTCTCAACCAATAAAAAAGAGTCAAATTTAAAAATGGTAGTTAAGTACTCATTAAAACATTCCTAAAATGAAGTATTAATCATATACAAATAAATATAAAAATAAAACTTAAAAAAGTTTAAAATTAAAAATATTTTTTGCACTACTTTTTAATTGTGCACGTGTAACAATGATGTAATTGCTGAGTACAGATCAATAGCCAATGGGAGTTTGTCATAAGATTTTTGAAACTGACTATACAGCCACCAATCTGAAAGCAAATGGGATTTATTATGCGCTTTAAGATTGGTCGTACGAACGATGGCTGTATTGTTAAGCCAGTCTCATTGGTCGTTAAAGCACCAGAGAACATTATCGAAGCTAGTGGTAAAATCTTTTTTGGGTTCAAAACTTCAAAACAACAGAGAAGCTAAAGAGCAAGGCAACAGTCTTAATAGTTTGATCAGAAGAAGGCACAAGATTTTTGTGCTTAGGTTTTTGCGTGGTATCACCCACAGTTATAATTCGACTTTTAACAAAACAGATGTTTTAGTATTTTTAGTATTTTTTTAATTATTGAATTTTGTTTGGTTTTTTTTAATTATTGGATTTATCACGGTTCAGCCTTTTGACAAAGTTTGCAAATGACGTAGTTGCGCGTAAAGTTTGCAGGTTGGTCAGCGTTCACCAAGAGAGGACCTCGAGCGCGGGCATCGGAGCTTTCAAACGCTCATTCTTTGTGCCTAATGATATTTTATTTAGAACTCGGATTCTTTGTCCTCCATGCGGATACCTCTCACCCAGGTCCCGAGCGCTGAGTCTAGCAAGGGGCGCAACTGTTGAACACGAGGCATGAGTGTGGGCGAATGCGGGTCAAGTGTGTGGTGACCTCGAATTTCCATTCGAGTGTTCACCAAAAATGTATATGTTATTAAGACATTTTATTTATATCAAATAAATAAAATGCCTAAAGTGGGATCTAGATGACGTAAGTCACCTATCTCCCCTCTCGGCTCCTCCCACTTGACTCAGGGTGAATCCCTGGGAGGAACTACTTGCCTAGATTTATGCAACATAACGGTTTGCATGCAAACCATTATGCTGCAAGCATTTCCTGATGAACCAAAAGTGAGCTATGTGCGCAGCTTTTGGTGCAGATTTCCAAGGTGAGCAAAACTGTTTTTACTCACTCTTAATCTACACTACTCTGAACAACATCACCGCTTCTTGCTTTTAGGAAACTTAGGACTGAGATTGGTGAACTGTTTTAGAGTAATTCGAGACCCATTTGCTGTGATCATAACTAAGGTTGTGATCCCAGCTTTCTGCTTTGATAACATATTGTTATCAAAGCCACTTTGCCATTATTTCACAGGTGAATCCACTGATTGAGCCATTGCTCTCGTGGATTTGCACTGTACCACCAGCCAAACCGACGTATGACCGTGAGTGCAGCCGAGGCGTGAAATTGAGAAATTCGAAAATAAATTAGAATATGTGTCATAATTGACAATGGAAGCACCGACTCTCGTATCAATTTCCATTTCCAAAGTTGCACCAGCAATGCACACAGGCATGCGCATCGTTTCTGGATTATTTGAAGCAATGTCGTGAATCCTTATGGTCTCCTCTGTCCGAATTGAGTAGTAACCGACATCCGACGATGCGTGAATTGAATTTGTCGGTGTTGAGCGTGCTCCTGAACGACACACGGCTGCAATGTGGCCAGGTTTACCACACGTATTACATTTGGCATCTTTGAATCTGCAATTAAAACGCTTGTGATTGTTCTTGCCACATGATTGGCAAATTGGAAATGTGCCCGCTTGAGAAGACTGCCTCGACATGTTTTTGCGATGCGTGTTGTCTTTCAGTTTACGAGCTGCTGAGTTGCTGCCCTCTGCCTTATGTTCGTGCGAATTTTTGCTATTTGCAGAAATCGCATTGACTGATTTGGTGTCCGGATGCAATGCCTCCACCTCTGTCATCGTTCGTTCCATTGATGTAGCCGCTAAGTACACTTTTTCAAATTCCATTTTTTTGGAGTTTATGATCGTGACCTGAATTAAATCGTTTTCGACCCTGAAACAAAACGATCGCAAAGGTTAGGCAACAGTGAAACACCAAATTCGCAAGTTTTGGCCAGTGCTTGCAAAGCACGGGAAAACTCAGCAATTGATTCGGTTGTCGTCTGTTTGCGGTTCCAAAAACGACATCGCTCTCCCAGGATCAAAGGTTTTGGATTTGCATGTTTTGCCATTAGTTCTGTAAGTTCTGCAAAGGTCTTTGTCTTTGGTTTGTCTGGTGCGCACATCAACTTATAATTTTCCGCGCCCACGTTTGTGATAAAAAACGAGACTATTTTTCTCTTTTCTACAATATCTTCAATGTCAAAAAGCGCCTCCATGCGCTCCACATATAATTCCCAGTCGGTGGCCGGATCATATTCATGGAAGCGAGCTTGAGTAGACGACATTTTGTTCAAATAAAGTTAAAAAAGTTAAAGAAAAAAAAAATTGAAAAAATTTTAGCACTAAAATTGGGCCTAACGCATGGAACGCGTGGTATGTGTGCGGAAAAGTTCGAAAAAGTTTCCAAAAGTTTACAAAAACTCACAGATTGTTGCACAAAACACAATACTATTTTGTTGTGGATCTTTTCATCTCATTCTCGTCGCCAATTGAGGTGTTCTTCATGTGTTAGATAAAGTTTTATCTTAAGTGGAAATTAGGGTAACACAAACAGGTGCATGATATTTAAATCAATGTTTTTTTATTCAGCTTGACCAGATGGCGCTGCTGTAGCGGCGTCACCAAAAGTGATACAAGTAAAAATAGATTTACAAACACAAGATGCAGATATAGCACAGGGAACATAATCAAAGTTAGTGGTAAATTCTCGAAAAAATTAATGTAAAAATAACAAACCCTGTCAAAAAAGTGATTGCATTTTTTTCAAATCTTTCATCTGAACCCTAAACACGCAACAACCACAATACTAAAAACTCTCTATAAACTTCCCTGCATCACATCGCTGCTCGACATGTACTCCATGCTCAGTAAAAAATGACAAGGGCTCACAAAACCCAACGAAGCTATTTGGTGAAGATTTTATTTTATTTTATTTTGACATTATAATTTTATCGTATTTTAAATCTGTGCCTAATTGTGATGAAATTAATAAAACTTTATTGTCATTGGTGCACAATGGTTTAAAATAATTCTTTCAGGCAGAAATGTTTTAATAAATTTGATTGCGAGTTTGAGTTCGAAACCAATTATAAGTGTTTAAGATCCAAATGTAGAAAGACAGCAATGACATTCCCAAAGCCAAACCTGTAATGCTGCCGATATCGCTTAGCAATTGAGACGTTGAATACGCTTGTTTCTCAGTTACAATCTCTACAAAACTATCTGCTAACTTTACCTCCACAACTGTGTAAATATCATATTTCAGTTTTACATCAAGTATGGAAATGTGGTAAAATATTTGTTCACAAAGTTGTTTGCATTTGCACTGTTTTTGATTTGAACCATAATTGTTTAAAAACATGAAATTTGCTTGATTAATGTCTTGTGTTGTGTTGCAAAACGCCAAATTAGACGTTGACATGTAGGGCAATCTGAAATGAGTAGTGGTTTGAGCAAAATAAATTGTCGAGTACTGTGTTACAAGCAGGGCTGGACTGGAAACAAATTTCGTATCGGGAAAACTTGCCAAGCCAGCCCAGCATGAGCTACCGGGAAATTCTCGGTATCCCACCGGGTCCGTCCAGCCCTGGTTACAACTATACCTGCAATTAATCATTTGATATAAATTGTTTTGCATGCAAGCAGATTGACACTTTAAAAAAGCAGCTTTGTTTTTCTCACATGGATTACGCTTTGTATTTCTTCGTTCAATCTATTTTGTTAAGTTGAGTTTGTTTAAACATTGAAATTTTGTTTATAAATTTTTTGTTTCTCTTTATTACCTTAAATGTTTTAAGCATTATTGTATTGACCCATCCATAGTTTATCTTGAGTGGTGCCAAAAGGTTAACTTCCTCTTCTGGATTGTTTACAAAACACTGAAAAATACAATAAAATTTTGTTTTGATTTTAAGGACTGCATCACTAGGTGACACGTGAAATGTGAAATTACAACTTTTTATTATGCAAAAATTTTAGTAAGTCAACAAAAGATATTGTGGAACGATTTAATATCATATACCCATAAATGCTGTCGACAAACTTCTGGTGGAAACAGAAATTCTAACGCAACACGAGGTACGGCAAAATGGTTGGATTTGTCTACGAGATAAAAAGGACCACAGTAAATTAATACTGTTCTAAATAATTGAATGTTATTATTGCAAATATCATCACAAATGTATCTAGTGCTGAGAGGGTTCTGGGTCAGGAAATGACCACACGCTACTGGATGCAACTTATGATAAAAAATAACACAAAAAAACAGCATTGGTTTAAATTATAACGCTTTATTACAGGTTATTTTGCGGCAATCCGGGTTGTTATTATGTTAACACACTGTGTCGTCATCCGACTTAGTTACGTGTTCTTACCTGTGGTAGTTCTTTAACTACGGATTAAATCAAATACACTTGTTTATAGATTTAATTATATATATATCTTTATTTACTCAAGTTTATACAAAGATATATGCAAATGTTGTCCTTGGAGGTCACGGATCTGTTTCAATGCGGATACGCTGAGATGACGACTCTTTCAAATTGTACTTATTCTCTGGTCTGTTTTATTTATATGTCTAGAGGTTTTTATTACACAAAATTGTAATCGGGAAAATTTCGTTGGTTAAAAACTAACTCCGAAAATCTGGCTAGGTTTTCAACTATATTCGCGCGTGTTTGGTTAAGACTAACCACACGGTAGCAATTGTTTCACGACAATTGCGGCACTCACAGAGCTCTTTTTATCTAGTCTGCTATTGGCTATATTGAGTTTATTGGAGTGACACAGGAGTCGAACGTAGGATCACGCAATTGACCCACGAATTACCGGATTACTCTGCCTTGTATAAACCATGAAGATTCAGATCCTAAACGTAGTCACGTAGCGCGGACTACTTTTCAGTAATGCTATCATACCACTTAGGTGATGATAACGTAGCACATGCTTTGTGGCTATCGTAATTAAATCTGCTTACACGTGCTTCACAAAGGTTTTGAGAAAACTCGGTCCTTTGTTTAGTGGTCCAAGTTTGTTCAATAGATCAAACAAGACACCACCGTTGATTACTGCCTAATCACACGGTATGGCCAGGATATCGTAAGGCGCCTGATTCTGATCCAGTTTGCTGGATGTAATTGCGTAATCGACTGTCTTCTGTTCTGATTCGCATATAATTGTAGATTTACCACATTTGCATAGAATTTGAAGTGTTATTCTTACTTAAATTGATGTGCATCTGTCCATAGTCAATCCAGTTTTCTTGGTTGAAATACTACGGCCTGATCTTGGTGAGGAAAATGATACTTGAATATCAAATGTTGTGTGGTAAGTCTCTGTACTTCCTGTTGTTGCCCTTTATATAGGGCTGGTCGCATGACTGGTAGGAGATTTGCATACTCCTTCCTGATTGAAGGATTTGGGTAATGTGACTTTTAATTCCTACATATCTAATTCTCTCCTTTGTTTGGAATGTAGAAAAGGGAGATAAGGGGATTAGTGGAGGGTGTAACCCTTATCTGTATGTATCTCAAATAATCCAAATAGAATAAAATACTACGAAATGTCAAAGTTTGGACGATTACTGACTGGACTGGCAACTTTATTGTGGGGCTTGATAAGAGGTCCCGGCAGCGCATCCGCGCCACCGTGTGGCAAATTTTGTCCCAATGGGGACAAACATTCTCTATATGTATGCTACATTTGAATGCAGCGTGTTTGGTTTTGGTCTGTTTGAACATTATTTTATTAAATACAGATTAGTCTTAATTTTGTTTTTATCTTTTAAACCAAACAAAAAGTAACCTTTAACATAATACTTTAGTGCTGTATTGGACTGAAATAAAATTTTTATGGAATGAAACACTACTTCGAAAATTTTGCATTTCTTCCCATTATTTTAGTGCTTTTTTTAAGTACCTTTTAGGTTTATTGATGTTTATTTTAAGTTTTTAGCTTTTTTTTGTGCATTTTAATTTATTTTTTGACGTTTTTGTTCATTTTATTTCATTTTTTATCACGCTCAGCAAACTGGTCAACTTGACAGGCCTCTTTTCCAGTTTCTTATAATGCCTCGACCAACACACCGAGCTGACCATCTCCCACAACCTCTCGCTGTGCTTTATCCACCTTGGCGCGTTCGCCTCGCTGAAATCCCTTTGCCACCTTATCAAAAACTTAACCAGCCTCCACAAACAAACTCTTGCGTTCCGCACTTACCTCGAGGACCTCTTGCTGTCCGGCAACCTATGGATGTGTCCAAGTGGATCTGGCAAGATTTAGGTGGACGAGGGAAAAATTCAGTAATGTTTCTTCTCCGTCATGACATTTGTCATATTATCCCCCAACAGCAAAAAGTCCTAATGGCAAAATGTTAATTTTAGCCATTAGGACAGCAATTTGGTTCAATTTCGCCATTAGTAACAAACCTAATATAATTTTTTTCGCCATTAGAAACAAACTAAAATGTTTGTAAAGGCAAAATAATTTATTTCGCCATTAGAAACAAACCGTAATGTTTCTAATGGCGAAAAGATTTTTTCCGCCATTAGAAACAATCTGAAATGTTTCTAATGGCGAAATGATTTTTTCCGCTATTAGAAACATCTCAAATTGTTTCTAATGGCGAAATTGAAGGTCATGACTGTTCTAATGGCGAAATGATAAATTTTGCCATTAGGAACATTTCAGAATGTTTCTAATTGCAAAATGATTTTTTTTGCCATAAGTAACAAACCAAATCCTCGTTGTTAGGCTTTGCTTTAATGATATATAAATAAAAAAGGGAGTGCAAAGATTCCATGGTTACATTCAATTGGAATTTTCAAAAATAGAAGACCACAAAATAAAATAAACTACATCAACACCACACGAAAATCTTATTTGAAACTAAACACTCATTTTATTCACTGGTAGATTCTGATCATGCTGACCACATCAGCACGACAGAAAGGGCATTTGGGTGTCATGTGCCTGTGTCCAGCACCTACATCTTGCATAATTTTTTCGCTGCATGTGTAGCAGCAGTGTCCATGGGTGCAAGAGAGAAACAATGCGTTTTTTCTGCCAGTCAGACATATTACGCAAGACGTCTCAGGCCTTCACGAATGTCTTGGGCTTTCAGAAATGGAAGTGCCATGGCCTTTTTGACAAGGCTTTTCATTTCTACAAAATGTCTATAGTCTGTTGTTAAACCAAAATGCTGAATTTTACGCCACAAGGCCTGACAGAAATGAAAGAAACACCCATGGTGGCGTGCATTAAGCAATTCCAGCTGAATGGCTGATATAGCGTGCTCAGATGTCCTGATTTTATCAGGATTGTACTGATTTTTAGAAGCTTGTCCTGATTCTAAAAATGTCCTG
>JAQFXT010001358.1:0-18246 GCA_034683725.1 Strigamia crassipes | reverse complement strand
CCCGACGGGGAATCGAACCCCGGTCTCCCGCGTGACAGGCGGGGATACTTACCACTATACTATCGAGGACTCGATAAACAGCATAATTTATTTAGTTAATTATTTAAAGTTTCAATATTTACTAGCTATTTGTTTATGTTTACAGCTGTAATTGATTTATGCGTAAGTAAAAATTGAATATTTTAATACTTTAATAATTAGAAATAAATTAAAACACACAATAATTTAGATTCGTCTTGTCCTTTTTCGTGAGTGCTGAAACAATCCCACAGTACCCTGCGCGTAAAATTCGTGTACAGGGTGATTAAGATTGTGATAGACAATTACGTATAGTTATTCAAAAATGCTGTCACTAATAAATAAATAGAATATTTGATTCTTTCAGTGAAACAATAAGTTTGGAACCATTTATGGATTTGGTTTAATTAATAACGAATAACTAAGTTACTCGCCTCGTTGCATTAATGGCGGAAATAGTGCCACTATAAAAGACATTTTAGATGCTTTATGTGTTGGCTAGGAGTAGTTGTATTCCAGCCCACTATTGCTGGTTTCTGTTTGCGGTTTAAGTCTTAGTACGATACAGGCACCTGTCCTGCATTGATATACTCTACGAGTAGAGTATATCTATGTGGCACTCAACTGGCCAACGTAACAACTACAGCCGCATCCCATGACCAAAATCAACGGAATATTCCATTGACTCTGTCCATGACCCACTTCAAGCTACACACGAAGTCGGAGAATACCGGTTGAGGAAAATCCATCAGGGATCGCTCTAGTGTTCTTTTTTGATACTTTTTTGAAAATAAATACAAAATAAAAAAATGTCTCCCCGACGGGGAATCGAACCCCGGTCTCCCGCGTGACAGGCGGGGATACTAACCACTATACTATCGAGGATTTGTGTTCTAAAAAAATTTAAAATTATTTTCAAGGAACCAGTGGCGGTTTTATGATGTGCCTAGATGCAGCGTGACTTTGGGGCCCTAGAAGCGTTTTTACGGTCTGAGGTCCTTCAACAAAAGGGTAGCTAATCCAAAAATCGCGTACGAGATTTTGAAATCCTGTTGAATTCCTGAAAATTTCAGGATTTTAGAAGGATTTCTCAGGTGGATTTGTTAAAGATTTTAATCGATTTTACAGATTTTCAGAATTTAGGATTTCCAGGATTTCTTGAATTTTAGAAATTTGCTAAAGATTTAAGAGATTTGCTTTGGATTTCAAGATTTCAGGCGGATTTCTTTATAGATTTTGCTTGCTTTTGCTTTGCCTTAATTTTAGCCGACCTTCTTTAGCTCCAAAGAATAAATAAATTAAGTTACTTATTTGCGCCAATTAATTAAATAAATAAAACTACTCAAATAAAAAAATTTTAATAGACCCATCTGTAAGTTGAGTTGATGGGCACATTAGCAGAGCCTTGGCTAAGATTGTACAGTTGCTATACACATACGTAACTGATGTGTTAACACATTAGAAAAGCCATCTTTACTGTATTGTTGGTCCCAAACATGGTCCCAAACAATACAGCTAAAGGGTTGGCTACATTTTGGTGAGAATTCTGGTGAGAATGCAGCCAACTACAAACAAAAGAGACCCTATCTTTTCCCCTGACTACAGTTGGCAAAGAAATAAACAGATAGCCATCTTGGCTACAGTCAAAAGGAAATAACAAGGTCTCTGAACAGGATGGAAAAGTGGCTCCCGAACAGGGGCTTGAAATTTACAACGACTTAAAAACGGTAAAAATTAACTTAAAAACAATGAAAAGCGAATTAAAGAACGATGAAATTCATTTACGACAAGAAAATTGTACAATTTTGTGGTAAATGACACAATAAAAAAGAACAGACAGTTGGCTGACAGTTGGCTGACAGTTATTTGTAATATTTTATCATAAAACAAAAACAAAATAAAGATATTGTAAATAAAACTTGAAAAAGCACGATTTTTTTTTCCCCCTTAAATATTGAAACAAAAATAACCGCTATCTCTACCTTAACTCGCAATACAGAACTGCCGAACAAGGACGCAGATTTTGTGGATAGACCACAATTATCTGGATAAGACTTCGAAATCGTAACATTCTGTAGATAAGACTTCGAAATCTAGCATTCTCGGGATAGACCCACAGTTATGTGGGATTAGACTTCGAAATTGTAACATTTCGAAATCATTAAACGAAGTTGAGCCTTGGACCAACAATTGTTGATTCAAGGATGAGCGCTCGACCGAACACGGGATAAGCGCCTAGGACTACGGCTGTTAAGCAACGCAAGATCAGGCGTGCGAGATAACGGGGTTAGGACCAACTGGTCCTAACCAAACTACTAAGCTTTTAGATTGTCTTATAAACCGTTGATTTCTCTGTGTCTTTTAAAATGAGGCTTCAGGCTTCAACACTATAAAATAATTAATTCGTCTAATAATTTTTCCGTAATTGTTTAAATTCGTTTTAATAAACGTATAATCTAATTATTTACTAGTTTTAACAATGAATTATTTATTTAATTCTTATAACAATAACAGTTTTTTAATGTTGATATACAAAAACAACCATATTGTTGTTGCTTATTAATACTAGATGGCGAACGAGATCTTGAATGCGGTCTTACACGTTCGAAATCAAACCAGTTAAATCAAAAGCATTTATTTATAAATCATAATAATTATTTTTATATTTTTTTAATAAATAATTTACAAAATTTAAAAATAAATCATGGATGGTAAGAAGTTAAAGATAAGACAAAGCGCACTTGGTTGTTTGCGCTTGCGCACTTGTGCTGGAGTTTGGAAATGTCCGGGACGATGAGCCGATGGATTACATCAAATTACGCGCTGCAAATCGGAACACGACTTAATATTGAAAACTAATTTAGTAATATGATCTGAAAGGTTTGTTATCACGGTGAAATCGAACCACAAACAATGAATTCTCGACGTCAACAAACAAAGTTTTGATTTACAAATGGCGGCAATGCTATCTCTATCCGGGTATATCGACATGTTCTTAATTGTCACAATGGATTGATGAATGCGATATACAAATCACACCACAACGAAACATCGAACACCAATCTGCAATTTAAAAAAAAATCTAATTTTAGCTACCAAAGGTAAATTTAAAAACAACAAAAACTTAATTCGAAAAAATTTATCTAATTTCTATTTCTCTAAACAGATGGCGCCACTGGTCTCACGGGGCTCTCGCTGGTTTAATGTTTTGTTACGAGATGTCCTCTTGATGCAATTTCAACTGTGGGTGCGATAATATATTTAGTATTTATTTAAAAGTTTACTGTTTTAAATTCAGAATAATAATTTTGTTGATTTTTCTAATGTCGGTGTTTCTTTTCGTTACGTTGCGGCGTGTTTGTTGATGCGATGTGTCGGTTCCTTTATTTGAATTTTGAATTTGAATCGTCTGCTGCACAGATAAATAATGGCTGGCATTTCTTCTATATAGCAGATGTCGAAAATTGCTTTTGTTCTGGTTAATTACATTTCAAAGTTAGTCGAGTGTGTGCACATTACACATTGCCAACTCCCAACAGTTATTTAATGCGAATTCATATGAAAAAGGATTTTTGCACATGAATATCTAAACACTATAAAGCAGCCCGCCGTCACAAAAAAAAAGTAAATAAAACATCAACAAAGTTGTTAAAACATTTCGTTATAAGCGAGTAAACCGGTAATTGAACTCAATTTTTTACTGAATTAACGCTTAATGAAAAAGCCGGTAAATTTCAGGGCTGGATTAATACCTGTAGAGGCCCTAAGCACTTAAAAGATTTTGGTGCCCTTATGTATGTGTAATTCAAAATATATAGCAATTTTTAGCGGAGTAAAGATGTCGTGGTGCCCTTTTTCCAGTGATGTCCTAAGCGCGTGCTTATATTGTTTAATGGTTAATTCGGCCCTAATTTATAGGTTTTCGCAGTTCTTGCAGTAGATGGCCCCATGTGTGGGGCTCCCAACCACGCGGTGGCGGGTCACCGGACATGCAAGGCTAGTTGGAGGTTTTGCGGGGCCCCGGGGGGGGGGGGGTGTGGAGATTTATTAGTGGGACTTCGAAAAAATTATTTGATAATTGTGCTTGGAAAGCGAGGGGGTAGCCAATAGCAAAAATCGCGTGCGAGATTTTGAAATTTTGTTGGAATCCTGAAGATTTCTGGATTTCAGAAGGATTTCTCAGAATTTTAGGAGGATTTCTCAGGATTTTAGGAGGATTTTAAGAGGATTTCACAGGATTTTAGGAGGATTTCACAGGATTTTAGGAGGATTTTTCAGGATTTTAGATGGATTTCTTAAAGATTTTGATCAATTTTCTGGATTTCCAAGATTTCTCGGGTTTTCGAGATTTTTTAGATTTCCGAGATTTGCTAAAGATTTGAAGGATTTTTGTTGATTTAAAAGATTTGCTGTGGATTTGAAAGATTTGCTGTTGACTTGAAGATTTCGGGAATTTGTTATGGATTTGAAGACTTTAGGCAGATTTCTATATAGATTTTGCTTGATTTTGCTACAAATCTTGCAACAATTTAAAAGATTTTATGGATTTCTAAGATTTTCAGAGAATTTCTAGAATTTCTAGGATTTCCAAGTTTTCTTGAATTTTTAGGATTTTAAATTTCAAAATCTTAGCCCGTACGAGATTTCCAGCATTGATTACCTCCTCATTGGAAAGGCATCCTGGTTGGATATGCGTTTACAACCAGGGGATACCTTGTGTGGGGCCCGATAAAGGGACGTCTGCCCAGACATGCAAAAAAACACGCGCTTGGGACCTCGGTAACCCTGGGCCTCAAAAACAATTTTTGTTTTCCATCCTTAAAAAAAATTCCAAATTTTTATCCGGTTACGCTTCGGGGCCTCCAAATGCGTGATCCGTCACTGCCTAGATGAAAAAGTAAAAAAAAAAATACAATTTTCCAATGCAACAATAGCCAGACGTCGTTTTTTTTGGTCTCTTTCTTGCAGAAATAGGATTAAATGGAAGAAAAATTGGGAACATGATGAAACGAACATTGGAAAAAAATAGTTACATGTTTGTGCTGGAGGATAGTAATAGGTACACGGATCTCCATGGTAACTGAAATCAATTGGACTGGATTGAAATTTAGGAAGCAGTAGTAGCCACACAAATGCAGTGTTAGTCGGTGGGGTCAGTGTGGTGAGGGCTAAGAAATGTTGGCACATGAACACGTGAAGTCAGTCAGGCGATTTGCTCAATAAATCCAGCGACCCGAGGGATAAGGTTGGGCGGGATTAGCCATTTGGAAGCGAGTTCACCTCGTATTTGTTGGGAGTTTGGCATCCGTAGTAAATGTAGAACTTTTCTGCTTATTTGCTCATGCGATCAAATTGTGGAGTTGAATGAAAAGACAAATATTACTTAGTGACATTCACCAAGTTTGCATTTGTTTTTGTTTATTTTTAGTGATTTTAATTTTGGATTTTATGAATACAATGTTTTTTTAATTTTTTTAATTTTTTTAATTTTTTTATAGATTACATTATGAAATTGAACTTTAAAAATGCTGCAGCTGATGAAGTTTTTCGGGTCTGATTTGACGACTATGTTGGAACTTATCATTGATTATACTAAATGGGAGCTGACAGTCCCTGCCTGGGTCTGTGTAAGTCACGTGATGATATGTCACGTATAATGGCGTGAACGGAAGAAACAATGTTGTCGATTCTGTTGCAAGAATCCGTCCACCAACATTCAGTACAAATAATCTACTTTCATTAAACATCCCTAAGCTCACAAATATGCTTACATCTTTGCACCACGTAGCAGGATTAGGAAAGTTGTCATTGTTAACTTCAGGCAGATTATTTGTACTGCCTGTTGGTGGACGGATACTGCCATTTTAAAATGCTTATTTTGTGTTGCAAAATCTCACTAGCAGACATGAATCGACAGGAGATGAGATCGATTCTGATTGGTTGGCTGTAATGATGTTTCCTTGCGTTGTTTGCTTACTTTAAATTGGAGTTGAAGTAGAAATCTACGTCAATATCAGGAATTTTTGGTGCGTCAACTTTCCTGCGTTGCGTCTAGTGTGAACACAAGTGTGAACCTACAAGTACCTTTAATTGTAGTAGTGACCGTTTTCATTCGTTCTGTTTTGGGTTTTTTTTTACCCAGTATTTTGGATTTCCCGGTTCTCGAAACACAAGTTCAGTTCTCTCGGGAAATTGCATTAATACCTGTGCTGTCTGTAGCACGAGTAACGTCCAAGAACGCCATCTCGTGTTAACAAGCTGAGCTAATTCTCACTTTGTGTTAATTCTTTATAGACCAAATTACTGTTGTTGTTTTCATCTGGGTCTTTTCGCGCATGCACAGACCGTGGTAGGCAACAAACACGTTGCGCTAGTGTATTTTGAAATCAGTTTTTGATTCGATCTGTTTAATAAATAAACAGATACCGATAAATAAATTTTGTGACATCCAAAAGCAGCGCAACTAGTAGGCAATGTAATACGCTGTTTACTTGTTGCCTACCATTTAGTGCACAAAATTGCCACCAAAACGCGCAAAACGATTCTGTAATTTGATCTATTGAATGCGTCAAATGATGTCAAAGACGCGTATTTAACACGTAGCGATATTGAACGCTTTACGCTTTGTTCTCCGCTTTGCTGGGCACATTAGCACATTTCAGGTTCACTTACTCCCGATTATCAAACGCAGACTTGCTTTGGTCAATGCTAAAGCGAATTTGAAACTGTCAAATTTTGAAACTGCTTATTAATTATTCACTGACATCAAACATTCCATTAAGCAGTTTGAGAGTTTATGTTTAGAGGTGGAAGTGGAAGTTTTTTGAAATTTGTTAGATGCTAATTTATGCTTGGCAAAGGTGTAAGACAACCAGCAGCTGCAATTGACATGTTACCAAGGGAGTTTTCCAGGTCATTTCAATCTGTATTTTGACATATTTGTTGCTTTTTCAAATTTAACTTAATTTTTTTAATGTCATGCAATTTGATTCACATTTGTAACTCATGAGGGCTTTTCATGGCCTCCTAATCTCTTAATCCGAGGCTTAATTTGTTAAAGTTGAAGTTTCCACATGACTTAAAAATGCTATGAGTAAGTTGAAGCATTAATCTAACTTGTTTTAATGACAAATAAATTCTTGACCTGAGGAATTTTTTTTTTGCCATTAATTCTTGGAATAAAATAAAATTTTCTTCACTTAGTTTAATGAGTTGGGATTAACTTGGTAAATCTCTGCATCCACATCCTTTTAAAAGTGATTTACTAGCGACTAAATGCATTTACTCGCTAGTGATTGCACACTTAGCTTGTAATCTACTGTAAAACTCTCAAGTAAACAAGTTAAATCTATTCTGTGCTAAATTTACTGTGGAGACAGTGTCATTCGAAGTGGATCCGAGTGTCTATTGATGGGGGAAAATGTGTTGGTTCAAATTTGGGGACTCGGGCTTAAATGTCGACGGATGTTTTGTTGACTTCGTTTCTACATGAATGTTTCTAGGTTCTATGATGAAAAACGACAATTTCCATCACAAAAATGATGGTTTTGTGATCAAGGTAAGACAGTTGACTGCAATTGCCAGGGCTAGGAGACCGGGCCAAGACTGATGTCATTGAATATTAATGGATTTTTATGCCACCTGGTTGATTAATCTTAAAACAGTTAAACCAAAGGGAAGTTTTTTTTCCCCGCACGGTGTGCCTAGCCTTGTCTAAATACTCAGCTTAAATGTCAACGGCAGCGACATATGAACGGCTTGACATTGGAGCAGTTGCCAAGTGTGTCAGTTTTGCAAGCGTGCCACTAAGCCATCTCTAGTTTTTAATTTTTAATTTCGCTTCGGTGGGTATTAAAATCATTTTTGCGCATTCTTTAAAATGTCGAATAAAGTAGTTAAATGCTTATAAGGGAGTTTTGTAGACAAGCAACGTCTATTGCCACATTTTAGATAGTTTAGGACAGATTAGAACAAGTTAAAGTGTTGGTTTTTGTTGTTTTTGGACGTGGTAAAATAATCCAAACCATGTGTGAACAAAAACATAACTGTATTCTATGAACTTGTTACATATGTTACATATTCACGTGAGCGCGCGCACAACAATACAAACATTTCATAAAACTTAATATTACACTAATACATATCCAAAACACATTTATAACTAGCAGTTTTAATTGCCGATTAACAAAAGTGCACAATGTCGAGCGATTTACGATGTCGGAGCGCTTGGAGCACTTCCTTGAATGCAGACAGAATAAATTTCAACTTTAGTGACAAATGAAATCTCTCCTCTAAAATGTAATGATGTAATTTGTCTTTTTCTTTTTTTTATTATGCCTGAGGTGGGTTGAGCTGATGCCCATAGATACGCCGTAGTAAATATACTCTGCACACTCTTCCATACGCTGCTGCAGCATCTAGGGTGGAGGAAATGAGATGTGTCAGCCGTTATTGGACTGATGAAAGGTGTTTTACTGCCTATTATATGGGACACAACTCCATGGAGGAATGGAATCTCGCCACAAGGAAGTAGATCTCAGCATGAGAGAAGAATTGGGAGAAGGAAATGGGGAGATGGAAGAAAAGAATGGGCTGAGTGGGTGTTGTTTGGGAGGAAAGGTTTATATGAAGGGTTGAGGCTCACTCGTCGTTGTTAGCTCTGTAAAATCTTGTTTGATGTCCCCGATGGAACGGCTTGCAATGCCAAATGGGGAATGGGCTTTAGGATCATCCTTGATGGTCTGTCTGCACTGGATTGTATGACAAATGATGTTGGGTTGGAAGAGTGGATTAAGAAGTTGGATGTTTTGTTCATTTGAATAGAAAGTTTTCATGATGTAATGTTTATATGTGTGCTCAGGGTTGAGTCTGGGAGACTTTTGAAGTGCAGAGTTTAATTTTTTATGGGTTTTTAAAGTCGAAAGAAGTAAAAGGATAACTGAGTTTGTGTGAGAAAGTTTGGCACAGAAATGTCACACAGACGTATTTTTTTGTCCAAACCTTGCAATAGTGCCGGAAACACACTAAATCGAAGGGAAAATGACAGAAAAGTGTTTGGTCTTGCCGGAATTTGCATATCCTGCACTGTTTCAGAGATATAGGCCAAAAACCAAGTCTTTCGCTTCTGAAACATTTTGTTTTTGAGTCATATTTTTACAATGGTAGCTCATGGTAGATGAGCAAATATTTGCTTATCAGACTCGGTTTTTGGCCCACATCTTTGAAACGGTGCAAAATGTGCAAATTCTGACAGTGCCAATCAATTTTTCTGTCATTTTCCCTTCGATCAGTGTGAATATCGAAGAGGGAGGTGACTGTCGAAGAGATGAATGTCGAAGAAGTGAATGTCGAAGAGGTGACTGTCGAAGAGATGAATGTTGAAGAGGTGACTATCGAAGAGGTGAATGTCGAAGAGGTGAATGTCGAAGAGGTGACTGTCGAAGAGATGAATGTCGAAGAGGTGACTGTCGAAGAGATGAATGTCGAAGAGGTGACTGTCGAAGAGATGAATGTCGAAGAGATGAATGTCGATGATGTGGTGTCGAAGAGATGAATATGGTCCGTGTGAATTTAGCATCAAGACACCGGGTGCATGTTGTAGATTCTGGAACTCTGGAACCGAGTTGTGCATTTGAACACAGTTACTTAGTGAAAGTGTGTGCGATAACTTCAAGTATATAATTAACGGTAAAAATTTATGCTTTGCATATTTATGGATTTTATTCGTACATTTTGGATTGGCCGGGGCTCTTTTCTTTATAGTTGGAGATACTCAATGCCAAAATCTTCAACTTGAGCTGATTTAATCTATTGCAACAGACTTTCTGTTTTGGAAAACTCAAGCTTTGCATTGATCCTGCCGTGGTATCTTAATTCCATAGACCGGTTGCACCTGCACTTGATGCTTCCCCGGAGACGAGTGAAATCTTAAACATTTGCTTAATTTTTAATTCTAATAAAATGCTTCTTCGCTCAGCCTCTTTTATCTTTCGTAAAAGATAAAGCGAGTCTAAGACAATGGCACTGTTTTTCAATTAACCTCTTTACCATTTTAATGCTCAGCATGTCGCAGATATTGTGTCACCATCTGAGGACATAAACGCCTAACTGAAGTCATGGAACCTTCCCATCATCCACAGCCGCAGCTGAGTCGCGTTTCTCTATCTACATTTCTAATTTGGACGGGAATTTTGTTCCCTTCACTACATTGTGGTTGCTAATAACGCACACCTGTGGAAAGACTTAAGGTCCCGCAGCAGGTGATTTGCAAAATTGGCGGTTTTTCCTTAGGAACTTTAAAGTTGTATTTTTTTTTCTTTTTGATTTTTTTTTTCTCCATGTTCAGAATCATGGTTTAGTTGGTTGCCAAGCAGCATTGTAGAAAAGACATTAAAATGTTTGTGGTCTTTTTTGCTCGCTGCAATGAGAGCCAGAACTCGCTTGTCACCACTGCGCTGTAATAACTGTCAGCCGCCGCGATTTGTTTTCCTGTAAAACATTCAACACAGCAGTTGGGGATATATATGATCAAATCTTTTTTTTTTCTTGAAGCATTAAAGAAAGTGCTTAATGTAATGGGCCAATAGAGAGGATTTTTTAATTAGATTAATTTTAAAAGCATAAATATGTAGTATTAGCACTGAGTTGTCCAGTTAGGCTTGTGCTATAGCTGTGACAGATTTGATGATGCAATTAGTTTAATGGTACTTTACATTTGCAAACACAATTGTGATGATTGTGATGTTGCATGTGTGGAGCGAAGTAATGATGACCTGATGACCCAATCCCAATCCAACACTTAATATTTTCATTGGCATTACTTAATTTGTTGCTGTTTTTGAGTTCTGAATGTCTGGGGAAAAGAACCTGCTGTAAGCTAATGTAAAATGTGTTAATAATCTAGACGGTTAAGTTATGTAAATGCATGCTTGGAATATTGATAGAAAGTATATAAAATATAGATGTTAATGCCTAAATGGCACTGCGTAAGTGCTGAATATGAAAGTACGGTAAGTGTTTTCATGATACCATTAACCAATAGGTGCATTCAATCTTGAGAAGATGAATTGATTTATTTATCTGAAATGACTTCTCTAAACATGATATGACGTTTTTTGCATCATGTTTTAGTGAAGTCAATGTACAAGAATTCAAAGACAAGGATTACCGTTTGTTGTAGACCCAACTTTTCCTTGTTAATCCTGTAATCCCCTTTTTCTAAATGGAACGGGCATTTTGAGATTTGAATTAATAAGTTTGTTCAATCAAGAATTCACTTTTTTAAGTTATTTAAGGAGAAGTCAAATCAATCTTCTGAAGGTTTGAATGCATTTAATGTTTTGCATAACAAACAGGATTGATCAGGATAAAATCTTGGATCAGGGTGACCAGACGTCCCGGTTTTGGACAATTTGTACCAGTGTCTCGAAAAACTTCCTCGGGAAGCTAAAATGTCCCGATTTTTTTAAAATAAATTTTTTTTTATTTTTTTATTTAAAATACGCCTAAATGTAAAAAATTATCCGAAATTGTAAACAAAAGAGAATTCTTTGACAAATTATTGAATTGTTTCAGTTTTTTATTTTTAAAATCTGGTCACCTTGAAAATGACATTACTTTTTTTGCGGCTGCAGCCCAAGTTATTTGTGCGTAGTTCTCTTATGGAGAAGGTCGGTCAGTTAATAATAAATTGTTAGTGAGAATTTACCACTAGCTTTGATAATGTTCTCTGGTGCTTTGACGACCAATGAGAACGGCATAACAATACGGCCATCGTTTGTCCGACCAATCCCGAAGCGCGTAACAAATCCCATTCGCTTTTGGGTTGGTGGCTGTAGGTGGCTGCACTCACCATTTCAATAATGCACGCTTGTACTTTGCGCCATCTGTTGTGGGTTTTCACAATCAAAATACAAATGGCATTTTGATCCCATTCGAAATCTTCATGGTCGTTTCTCCGATTTTCTATCGGTAAATTTTATCATAAAATACATCTCGCGTTTGAGTAACTGTCAAATTTAGATCAGCACTCATCTTTTTGTCAGATAAGATTCATGCGGACCTAATTATTTGGCAATTACTCGGCCGGCTCGGTATATTACTACTGAAAGTGCTACAGAGAGGAGGCCTTACAATTCTAATAGCATTCGGGCTTCATCTTGGAGAAGGCATACTCTGATTTAACGGTAAAGCGTTTACCGTTTTTCGAGTAATGTGTGCAGTGCTGGCGAGGACGCATTCCTGGAGAATTCAAAATGAGCAAATCTGTATTATGTTGTCACGGAGAGTTGAAAAATGGCAAACTGTATGAAAGCTGCAATGCTTTTAGCTTGTATATTGATTTTAGTTTAGATTGATGTTTGTGATTGAGTCGATAGATGTCGCACAATCATGGCTTCATTCCGGCAACATGGTACGTGAAAACTGTTTTTCCGCCCTATTTCCTTCATCGCGTCAGTTAATCTTATGATGAATGTGTTTGTTTACATGCACCAAAAAGAAAGAAGAAAAAAATTGTTTGAGTTCGGACGTGACATGATTTTGAAAAGTGACTTGCCTACCTCAAGACATTAAACGTGGTAAGGAAAAGTATTAATGCTTCCTCCAGCGAGACAGATTCATCGAGCGTCGAAAATGATTTTCCCATTTATGAAATGCTGAATGCTTCGATGGACTTGTTTTCGCTAGCATTTTATTTCAGTTTTTCCTTGAAGTTTTACCCAGAGTCCAAATTGCCTTTCCACCCGCGTTCAATTAGAGACCTGCGGTCAATTGGAGACTGCGTTTAATGAGAGCAAATATGGTAGTTGCTATTTTCATCTTCCACGGGTTCCCTCAGCTCGTGGGCCCTTGTTAACCACATGTCACATCTTTGTGTGTGATCAGGGCCGGCCCCGAAGGGGGTGCAGCGAGTGCAAGGCATCCGGCCCCGAGTCTTATAAGGGCCCCCCAAAAAAAAGCAAAAAAAAAAAAAATTTATAAAATTCAAAAAAAATTAAATGAAATAAATCAATACATCAATGGTCGCATCAAGATTGTAAGACGTAACGTGAACACACTGTTTTTTGTTGCGTCATATGACACAACTTCTATACACTCCATATCTTTTTCTTTTGGGGCCCCACAATTCTTTTCGCACTCGGGCCCTGACTTGAAGAAGGCCGGCCCTGTGTGTGATTCCACCATTTGGGAATTTGAAAATGTTTGTTCTCTGTCTGGGGTTGGACCGATAAAATTACTTCAATCGAGCTATTGTGTTGAGGATCTGTCAATGCATGACATCTGGTGGCAAAACACTTATTGGAGTGGAAGGAAGGAGATCTATAAGTGGATTTTAAATGGATTTTCAACTTTAGGTGTACGCTTTGTACACTGCAGCACTATTTCTTTATGATGCTTCAAAAATACAACAAAGAAAATAATGGGGTGGTGTACAACTGTCCTCTAAACAACCAGTTATATTACAGAACAAAGAAAATGTTTATTGACAGGGGCCCACCAGGGCCGGCCTTCTTCAAGTCGGGGCCTGGGTGCGAAATGAATTGTGGGGCCCCCTACTCTGTAACATTGGAGTGTACAGAAGTTGTGTCATATGACGCAAAGAAAAACAGCGTGTTCACGTTACGTCTTACAATGTTGATGCGACCATTGATGTATTGATTTATTTCATTTAAATTTTTTTGAATTTTATAAATATATTTTTTTTTTGGGGGTCTCTATAGGACTCGGGGCCCGGATACCTTGCACCCGCTGCACCCCTCTCGGGGCCGGCCCTGGGGCCCCAATATGGCTGTTGACTGGAAAAAGTATCCTGGTTCATATTTTTTATTTCCTGATACAAAAGACTTTTCTCAGATGCAAAGGATCTATTGGTTAGAACAGTTTAGGCAAAGTTAAAATGCTGTAAACTTTCTTGCAGATGAACTGGTGCAAGAGTAGGGATCACACGATGATGGTGATAATGATGATTTCTTATCTCAATAGAGCGTTTATTATCCGAACGTCGGTTATTAAACGATTGGTTAACTAAGTCTGGAACTCGGTGCTGGGTTTTCGACATACATTATTCAGCATTTTTCCCAGATTAATGAAATGCTAAAGTGAAAGCAAACAGTAATTATTCGTGAAAGGCAAATGTACAGTAACTGAAACAACTTTTTATTTTATTTTTTGTACATGCATAAAATTCTAATGTTTGATTATGTGAACAAATCGGTTTTACGAATACTCATGTCCTCTTATTAGTTCGGATAATTGCATTTCTGTGAGTTCCTATTGCTCTCAAACAATATGAGATATCAATCTCTGAAGCACATGTTATACTGGGGGTTGTTTGCATTGTGAACGATTACGATGTCGACTACTTGAATCAAAGCATCATGTTACCGACGCCGTGTTAGCGACGCTAACATGATGCTTTAATTCAACAAGGTAAAAATTTTACATAGGTAAAAATATGTTAGGTCAGGTTAGGTTAGGCGTCGACAACACGTACAGTTGAACCTTGTTATAACGAACCACGATATAACAAATTTTTGTTATAACGAATTTTTTTAGATGACTTGGTTGGTTTCCGATAGAACACCAGGTTAATAAATTTCAATATGACGAATTTTGATATTACGAATTATTCGTTATAAAGAACAAGCTTTTTTTTATAACAAATTTTGAAAATTAATCACATGGCTCACTTGTTCACAGAAAATTTCATTCTTTAAATTGATGAAAATGAACATTTTATTTTAAAAATGCTGTAAAAAGTTAAATTCGAACAAAAATCACCATGTGTATAAATAAATAATGTTTTTTATGATAAACACGAATTTGTTTTCAGTTAGAAAGCTGAAAAAAATTTTGTACTGTAGTTTGTTATAACAAACTTTCGTTATAACAAACAAGAGTTTCGACTGTACCAGTCGACAACTCGGCGTTGACATCACGGCGTCCGTTATATTTACCACGAACAACAGATGTTGTTTATTACAAATCTGACGTCTGCGCACACATAAATGCAACAAAACGTGAATTTTGGAAATAATAACTTTTGCGCAATAAACAATTTTAGAATTTTTCTGTTTCGTGTGCCAAAAATTGGAATTTGCTGTTTGAATTTGGCATCAATATATTGAGTGCGACGACCTCGTGCGGGATCTGCTGTAGTGTATGCATTTATTTAACGTGTGTGTACAAATCTTTGAAGGGTGTAAAGCCGGCAAAATGTGCTCAGACGGGAATGCGAAGAAGTATAAATTTGGCACGAAGAATCCAGGGAAGTTACAGAAATCCTTTGACGTAGCACACAAGACAAGAGAATTGAATTTTTAATTTGATTACAAACTAATCACGCCAGCAAGCAATTTTTGCGTGTAATGTTGGTTAACTTTGGTGTGAGATCACATTATCGAAGTTGGATTATCGGTGCTGCAAATTGGATTCAGTAGATTGATTGGCCGGCAAAATGGCTTCGCTTTCTACTCATTTGATTAAGCGCCATTCTTCTGGCGCTTAGACAACTTCTCACTCGTTGAAATTTCATAGGAAATTACCAGAAACTTGAGTGCAAGTAAAGATTTAAATTAGAAAAGTTTTCCGCAATTCTTTCTTTGAGTTGTCGGGCTCTAATGTCACTCAACACAAAGTCTTGGACGAGCAATTTTTACAGAGCTTTGTCGAGTAGTTTTCGTAAAGACCAAACAAATCCTCAATTGAAAGTGAATGTCCCGAGAGAGTTCGACTGCTGCTTGTCCATCTTGATTTGTTTGTTTGCGAGCTTGGCAAAGGATTAGGACTTCGCAACCAAGACCAAATCGAAATTGGAAAAGACTCGGGTCGTCACCTGACACACTGCTTTGTCCTCTGGCTTCATCTAACTTTTTTTTAGACCCAATCATCTTTGCTCTTTATTTCTCTAATAAGAAAAATCTAAAAGAAGGAAATAAAAAAAATTATTTTTTGAAAGGGATTTGTCAAAAGAAATGCATTTGACGTTTGATTAGGTGGACTTTGCACTTCTTAGCTGGGAAAGGAATGTTTTTGATGGGGTATATAGTGTTTTCTTCTTAAAGCTTAATTTTACACTTTCTGATTTTCCCACTTAAGATTAATTATAATATTTTCTGCAATGTTACGGGCGCGACTATATTCTGTTTCAGAAAACTTGTGACAAACTCCCATTGGTTGGGCATATCACAAGCTCAAGGATACATATAACTTGATCATGCGATCATTCTCAACCAATAAGGAAGAGTTAAATTTAAAAATGGCAGTTTAATACTCACTAAAACAAATAAATTAAATTATTAACCACATACAAATAAATATAAAAATAAAACTTGAAAAAGTTTAAAATTGAACGTATTTAAAGAAGCCAGAAAAAGAATTAGAAACTGGAACTAAAAGTGTGTCCAAAACTAATCCTCGACCGGGCTAACCGGTCAAGGTTGCTTCTAAAAGTAGTCACTATTGGCGCTATTGTCAATCAGCGTCTTCTTGTAGCGAATAAGTGCATTTTTTGCACTACTTTTCAATTGTGCACGCGTAACAATGATGTAATGGCTGCGGACAGGTCAACAGCCAATGGGAGTTTGTCATAAGATTTTTGAAACAGAGTGTAGCATGATTTAGAATAAAATATTTTAACAAAAGCAAAGTCAAAACGAGGGCAAAACAAAACTGACAGGAAACGTGTACGTTTTGGAATGTAGCTACTGAGTATTACACTTTCCTTTTCTTACATCTTTTTGATGTATTACTGGACCACCGGCCCACTTGACTGTTTGCTGAAATTAGTGGAGTCGTCGAACGAAGTCGCGTTTTGTCCTTTTTCCATCAACGGAACAAAGTGGAAAGCCGAGATTGGATGTTGGACACGTGACCACGGCCGATTAAATTCCTTTCATTCCAATGCGAATTGCGTTGCCACTGTCTCGCGACAATGGACGCCTCCTGCGCCCTGTCCCCTGCGCGCCGCTTTAGTCATAATTAATATGATCTCGAGTTGTGTTGCTCTTGCGGAATGTGTCGGCAAAAATAAAAGCGGCATTAACGAGCGCTGTTGCGTATTCACGTCTCATCACGGCCGAATGTGCGGAGAAGTAAAACGAGTCGGGTTTCGGGATTGTTCGGTTAAGATTTGAGCTCCGCGTCGGTTTGTGAGTACAGACTATAAAAAGAGAAAAGTAAGAAATAAAACACTTTAAACAGGAGCAGTCGAGTGGGGAATTTGCATGTTTGAAGTTTCATAGGCCGACGGCGAATTCGCGGGTAGTGCTAATTTAAGATATGGTAATTCGCGACATTAGCATTTGATTTGAATTTTAAATATGAATAGCGGGCAGCGAGCGGGAACTTTGTTTGGCAATACTTTGGCCGTTTGTCGAGCCAATAATTACATTTTAAACCGGAACTTGTTTGTATTTGATTTTTTTCTTCTTCTTTTGTGTGTGGCCGGGAAGCTCAAGTTACTTGATGGTAAATCTACCAGACGAAGTTCTAGCTTTTTTTGATGGAGCTTGCTTTTGTAATTTTTTTTTTTTAATTTCCTTTTTCCACTCAATTAAAGTGAGTGTTTGCGTGGGAATAAAAAGATACGGCTTTTTCTAAAATTATTCTAAATTTACCTTAGCTAGTTGAGCGAACCGTTAAAAATATAATTTAACGTACATGTGTCTGTTACTTAGTATTCAGTTCACACATCCTAGATACATGATTTATTTTGTAGAAACGTAGTTAAAATATGGTTGATATTTGTAAAGGCCCCAAAAATTACCCCCAAAAAAACATAAAAAATTGAAATTTTTATTTCAGGGATTTGGAAAAGGCTGAGAGAAGGGCCCTCAAACCGTAAAAAATACTTCTGGAGGCCCCGATTTCCAAAAGAAATTAAAAAAAAAATATTAAGGCCTCTACGAGAAGCGCTCTAGACTATAAATACGGGGGACCATGTTCATCTCTTCGACACCACATCTTCGACATTTATCTCTTCGACACCACATCTTCGACATTTATCTCTTCGACAGTCATCTCTTCGACATTCATTTCTTCGACAGTTTGTTGAATGACGTACTGTTGAAGATATGATTGTTGAAGAGATGGGTTGTTGAAGAGATGAATGTCGAAGAGTTGATTGTCGATGTGATTGATTGTCGAAGAGTTGATTGTCGAAGAGTTGATTGTCGAAGAGTTGATTGTCGAAGAGTTGATTGTCGAAGAGTTGATTGTCGAAGAGTT
>JAQFXT010001357.1:0-18253 GCA_034683725.1 Strigamia crassipes | reverse complement strand
ATGGTGTGACACATGTGACTGCCTTCAGCGAATCAGAGCACAGAACCACCTATTCATAGGAAATAACACATGGAGACGTGTCCAAGGACACAGTCTTGTGAGTGTTCGGACTCAGTCACCGCATGGTCAAGGAGACGGCCACGCGATGCTGGATGCAACACGCACGATAGATGCAAATAAACCACACAAAGACGCACTATGTAATGTTATATTCTTTATTGATCAGGTTGTCTAGGGGCCAGTGCACCTAGGTGTGATTTCCACGTTGCATGGAGTTCCTCTACTCCATTTTAAAGTTCCGACCGCTGGTCATACAATCTGGGACCGCATGGCCAGCGAGTTCTTTGTAATTTCTATTGCACCGCACGCTAGAAACGTGTGGCGCACACGACTGAGACGCTCAGGTCCTTGTGACCCGCAAAACGGCCACACAAGTCCGTAAGTCGTCGTGCAGCATGGCGTGTCTGAAGGGACCACGTAAAACGGGTCAGAGCAACCTTACGTGTGGCGCGTCCCAAAACAGACTGCCTTGCAGGTGTCGTGTAGACCTTGTGCACGCAACTTCCGGTCAGCCGAGTCGCTGTGTCCGATTGGCCAGAATCGGTCTGCTGTTTCACGTGTTGCCTGGGAGCTGCAAGTGCCAACCCGTGATAATGGGACGGTCACAGTCTAACGTGAACCACAATGGAGGATGGTTGTAGTGACCACGTCTCCACAATTTCTGGCCACACACGAGACAATTGTACGGCGAGTGTGATGATATTGTCGTCCACTGGGACCTGGAGCATCCCCAATGCGTCTTGCCTTCAGAGGCGAGACAACAATGTTAATTTGCCTTCACTGGCCACGCGGTCAGTGGTTGACTTTGAAGGGGCTGCGTGGGAAATACACTCTAAGAACATTAACCCCTAGACAACTAATTCAATAAAGCCATAACTGAATATAATGCTGTCTTTAATGTGATTTCTTTTACACTGGCTCTTTACTGACCATATTGGATCGAGGTGATGCAAATGAAAACAATTCGTAGGTGTTTCCCATTTCCATGTTTTCGTCCCTTAAAATTGTTCTTTTTGATTCTTTTTTTTTTATTCTATTCACAATGGCATGTTCTATCAACGTATGGTGCCCAAAATAAAATATATTTCAAAACTAACTTCAACTACCATCAAAAGGATATACACGTTGCTTTCACTGCAGGAGTTGCCATGTTAGAACTCTTTCATTGAAAAGTGCCAATAGATTTCCCATTATGGATGTCACAAAGGAAAATAAGTTTTGATTCAAAATGCCTATTTAAAAAGATATCCGAATTTGCTGTTTCAGTGTTGTTCCATTTCAATGGGATCCATTGTTACCTCTAGCTCTTGTCTGACTTCTTTTCTTCCTCGGTTCGTTGGAAGCGATTCGACTACAATAACTTGCAAGAAATCTATTTTTTGATTGTTTCGCATTTTTAAATGTTTAGAAGAAAAAAAATCTCGTGCCATTATTACAGGATTTGTGGCCGTTTGCCAAAATAATAGCGATGGACGAAAGCACGCGAGTTTTGTTAAAGGTCGACCGGCTCCGGAAATATGGCCGCTCGCCAAAACGAGGCGAATGGTAAATATATAAAATGTCAGGGTGATAATTTATTAAGAAACGGAACACGACTTGATAAATATACGTGAAATGTGAATGATTAATAAAAATAAGAATTACGAAAAATATGAAATTGTACAAAAAGAAGTAATAGTAACATTTATTTCGTCTAAAAAGAGCACAAATCTTCCGCATATAAATTGAGGATAGCAAACTATCAATAGTCACCAATAAGCAAGGATTGATGGATATATATGTTCGTCACAAATAGCAATTTTTCTTTTACTGCAGTATTTATACAACTTTATACACAATTTTCATATAATACACACAAAGATATTTAACCTAAATCTAGTATTAGGTACTTCTGGTGTACTGCTTGTACTTTATATTGAAAATATCAAATCAAAAAGGAAAATGAAACGAAAGGAAAAACACAAACAACAAAAAAAATCACAGTTTGGATTTGTTATTTATTTGTAATAACAAACCATTTAAAATGGTTTTTAAATTTTATTCAGTGCAAGAGTAAGTTTGAAACTATTTTCCCCCACATTTGTCTGAAACAATAAATAAAAATAAAAAGCAAAAAAGTTATTTGTACAAAATAAGTTGTATATTAAAATAAAATCCTTTGAGTTCCACTAACTTTTTTTCCACTGTACAAAACTGAATTTAAGAGAAAAATAAGTACAGAAAATCAATTTTTTTTTTTTTTTTTTTTTTAACTTTTCCCAAAATAGAGTTTGACACATTTCATTTTGACACTTGTAAATGTAAAATATAGTAGCCATTTTGTTATTCTTTGAAAAAAATGATGGAATGTGTCTCAACTTATAAAAGTTCTCATTTTATTGACAATGTTTTACCTTGTACTGTGTTTAAATACTACAGTTAGATATATTGAATATATATATATATATATATAATTTTTAAAAATTAAAAAAAAAAAAAAAAAAATTAAAAATTCTAATTATTAATTGTTTATTATTATTATATAAATTAAACAACCCACCTCTTCTTTCATGATGAAAGTGCAATAATATTTAGTACACATTATGAATATACATTATATCACACAGTTAAGCCTTCCAAAATATTATAAATATTAATTATTAAACATTAAAAAAAAAAAAATGAAACAATTTGGCAACAAGATCAAATATCCAATATGCCCTGCTAAACTGGTCAAGTGGTCAGTTTTTACATGTGCTTTTTTTCACTGCATGAAAATATTCTATTTCGGTTTACGGCAAAAGAACAAAGATTTCTGTTTTGAGCAATTGGAAAGCTACTTGCAATTTTTATTGGTACCAAACACTACTGTAAGCTCATTCCTGTCACCAAAAAATCAAAAAAAAAAAATCAAAAAAAAATCCCCCCCACCCAAAAAAAAAAAAAAAAAAAAAAATCAACCAATCAGTGTACATTGCCAGAAAATATTGGCAGATCACAATAAATCTCTTAGAGATTAAACTGCAGCAGCAAAACTTCTTCCTCTGAGCCCTGACCATGAGAGTTATTATTATCTAAAATAATTGATGTTTGGTATTTTGATGTTTAAAACGTCTAAACTCTATGAATCAGTGATCAAAGGAATGAAAAATCGGGAAACTTAAAAATCAGCTTGAACCTGTTTCTCTAGGTATAGCGAGGAAGATCTATTTACAATGTTTGTATAAGTTATTTAAGACCAAAAAAAAAATTTTTCTTTTTTTTTTTTTTTTTTTTTTTTTTTTTTTTTACAGATATTGTGAGAAAAGAAAAATGTCAACAGAAATCTTTGCATGATTTCCACCCCACCCCTAGATATGTCCAATCAATTCAATTTTTTTTTTTTTGGGAAATTTTTTTTTTTTTTTAAAGCTAAAATGATATTATTCTATTTTTGAATTACATATGAGAACATATCAGGACAATACTCAACACTTTTTATACAAACTCTACTGAAAAATTGAAAAAATATACCAAAATTGGTACATGGCGAAACACCGAAATGAGCGAAGAAAAATCATTTTTTCGCTCTTTTGACGGGTTTATCGGACCGTTAACTAACTAAACTGTTAATATTTGTCATTTTTTTTTTTTGGTATAACATGCTGAAATTGGCCTGGGACAATGGAACATTTCTTGTGAATTGTTGAAAGAATGTCCTGCATTCTTAAAATTGCAATTGAAAACTCAAAATTTAAATATTTACAACTGATTTTTGACATTATCACACAACTATTACAAAAACACAACAAAAATTAAAATAAAATTGCATTGAGATCATTTATGCTTGCAAGCCTTATTGTAAACAATATCAGACATTAAAAAAAAAAAAAAAAAAAAAAAACGGAATACCCATTAATGATAGGCATTTGCCCAAAAAATGAGCTATACGAACACTTTAGTGAAGCACGCTGTGCATACAAATATACATAACAAAACGCATATGACTAGGTGACCCTAGTGATATCGCGCCTAGTATAACGTGCCAGTTATAAATTATACGTATAAAAATGCAATCGCCAAATCTCTATTGAATAAAAAAAAAGTTTTTATTTAAAGAAACAACTGACTCAATTAAAATTTTACAATTAAACCATAACTGCATGCAAAGTATATGCAAAACCACTTGGGAGGTCACATCTGGTAATGTTTATGTTCTCTGCTCACTACTTACACATTGATGATTTACCTCACAGATGTTTTTATTTAATTTCTTTTATTCGATGCCGGATTAAAATAATGTACTAAAGTAGGAAACAATCTAGATTTTTATCTCAGACCAAACAAAACAAAGGAAAACTGAATAGAAACAAAAGAGGAAATGAAAAAAATTGATCTTCCGCGCTGTACTTCGCTCGCTAAGATATTTCCTATAGCAGATGAATTCCCAACCCAAACGACGCGATCTTAATGACTTGTGAGATCCTTGACTTGTTCTCAAACGAGAAATTAATCACCAGAGCTCATTCATTTCACAAAAATTAATCACATTCTTTGCCAGCATTAAAATAGAATTAGTCACTGTACTAATGAAATAAGGAAATGGAAAGAACTTAGTAACACAAGAATAAGAAAAAAAAGGGTAAAAAAATATCATCAACTTGTCACACCTTGACAACTGATTGCATTTCGACATAATTAATCAAATCAATTGAGAATCCACTTAACAAATTTCACCTCCTCTTATTTTTACCTTCTTCGCTAGCTGCAATTTCATTTGCATACATATTCTTGTTGAACAAGTGCCAAAATTCCCCTCCCGCTCTACTAAGCAAGCGTTCAACTTTTCCTTCCTCCAATCTTTTAATGTATGAACTATACGGCACAGTTTTCCTGATAAATGACACTTCGATGCCGCGCAGTCTGCAGATATGCACGTGCAAGGGCAAAAAGGGAGGCGACAACTTTGACTTTCTCTCTTTGATCCTCTCATTTCCCCTATCACTTGAAATTCCACAAATTCTTCAACTGATGCAACCAATTAATTTCCAATCCGATTTGATCCGTTTTGCACAGGAAACAAAGCGCACCAATTAGCAATGGTAAAACACCAATCTTATTCTTAGCTTTAGTGCTCGGAAGCCAGCTTAACCTTGCAAAATAGCAATCTCAGGTGCTTAGCTTAACCGTGAGCGCGCACTAAATAATTATGCTAATCTATGAAGACAAGACTGCAAACGGTGAGACGGTTATCAGGTGAAGCCGTCATTTTGATGAATTATCTGGACAAGACTTTCATTCAAAATGGCGCCTTATTCTGCGCAAAGAAAGCAGCACAAATAATAAAAAAAATTAACCATGTGATCTTTTTGGAACGTTTGCACATTCCATCTTTTGTTTGTGCCTCTCCTGTTCTTGGTGACGCCCTTTATCTCGTGGCACCACCTACCTTAAACAATGAATAAACTAGTCAAGTTATGTTTTAACCAGCAAGATGTTCGGTCGCACTTATTTTAACTCCACAACCAAAATAGTACCTTAGTCAAGACAGACTACTTTTGGTGGTCACTAACTACAGAGCTGTCCGTCCTAGACAACTCTTTCCCACCAGGCGGAGCCGCCAGTCCTGAAAGCAACCAAGCGGAACCGGAAGTTGTGTTCACAGACCCACGTGGATGCAGTTTTCTCATGTCCTGCAATGTAAACGGTCGCAAAACCATTTACGTTCCTAATGGCGCAAGAACAGTCCAAGGCTGCGGCCATGGACATAACCTGAATGGTTAGTGAAACCCGTTGAAATAGTAAAATGATCTCGCTGCCCTCGTGGTCCCCAGACTACGTGGTCAGCAATTGGCATTGGATTGGACCACAGCAATTTGGTTCAAGTATGGAAAGGACACTTCTGGGAACTAACCCCTAAACAATAGTTAATTAAAATAAAAATCAAATGTGTGTGCTGGTTGGTCCGTGTCTGTAACGATGTGTGAGGGCGCGCCACTGCCACCACTCTTACGATGCCGCCAACATATGGCGTTACTGTTTTCACAATGGCTGATCGTATTCGTTAGATCGAGACGTAACAAATCAACCAAACAACACTAAATCCAAGTGCGAATACATCGTACGAGTATGCTAGTTATTAATAAATGTCAAAACTAATATCAATATGGTTTCTAGTTGTTCCTTTTTCATTAATAAGTTGCATCCAGCACCATATTGGTACTCCCCTTGCCACTCACACCAACTGGGTCCTTAATAAGGACGCTTTAGTGTCCTACAAGCTAAAGCCTACAAATAACAAAGAAACCAACCAAACTCTAGAATTTGCCCCAAAACGAGCATTTTTGTACCCCTTTAGCTCACCTATGCAACTCCTTGCATTCTTTAATATTATTTTAAACCGAAATCCATCTTTTTTCATCAGTACACTCTGTTTTCTTGACTCCAGGGTTAATACTACTTGATTAAAATTTCAAAGAAATCAATTTATAACCACCAACCACAACAAAACTTCTATTCTGAACTAAATTTACTTTGTTATAACGATTAAATAATTTTTTTTTAAATATTTTTATTGCTCCCACTCGTATACAAATTTATTTATTTGTTTGTTAAAACGAAAATCTTGGAAAGCAATTACTTATTTAGTTACAAACCAAGAAAAGCACACAATTGATGAAACATTCACAATCTATTGATCGCCTTTTTCATTTCTTGCTACAAGATTTGCATTTTTCTATTTGTCTTTTCATTGCTGCACTCATTCTCTTTTGATAGATTCAACAAATGGAATTTCCTCGACTTTCCCTTTCCCATACAATACACGTAGTTTATTTTCCTCTCAGAGCATTTCAAGTATTTTTGTTTACATGTAAAACTATACCACTCGACTGATTAAACCTTCATATATTATTTAAAGGCACTAGCACTGGAACGTGCACTAAGAATTCATGTGTGCTTTGGATTTGTTGATCTTTGGTAAATATCCCTCCAAAGAGCATAATAATTATATTAAAGATGGAGTTTAAAGCAGAAAGTAGCAAATTTAATTATAATTGCCTCTATCTTTATAGGTTTAGTTAAGGACGTTACGTGCTGAATTTACAATTCGAATGATGCAAAATAAATGCAAATGCTTTATGCCTAATTTAATTAAAAACGAAAGTTAATTATTAAAGTTTTGCACGTCAAATTCAAACTGCAGTAAGAAATCAAATGATACACAATAAAAATCTAAACACAAAACACTTATTTCAAAATATCCATTTTAACACTTTAAAAATGCTCTCGTTAATCCCTCACATTTACACCACGTGTTTCTATTCAAATCCTATTTACGTTTGCATTCTCAAACCCTAATATCACGTCTAGTCTACACTAAGAAAGCAAGCTGGATTAATTCGTTAATTCTGCTTTGGAAAATGTATTTACAGTTAAGCTAGTTGAAAATGTACAAACTAGATTACATTAAAGCTCGTTTGGAGAACCAGCTTAAATTGTTGTCACTTTGTCCAGAATGCATTGCAAATAGACAAAATAAAAACAGAAGCTAAGGAGAGTTCACAAAGTAATTCAATCTGGTTTAAATTTGACATTTAGACTATTACAAAAATGATTCTTTATTCAAAATCTAAAAATAAAGCCAATCGTGACTTTACAAAATATAACGACTACAAGGTCGCACTGCTACTGTCAGATATACCTGAAATAATGTCAATAATTTGACTCGTGTGCGTGTTCTTTTACACCATACAGTGTAAACTGCACAAAAGTACACCCTATTTCTGCGTTTAAGAGCCACGGTTCTTATTTCAAATCGCCGCTCTCGGCCGCAGCTCTTAATCAAGACCGATTTTTATTGGAAGTAGTGGCCGTGTCCATTTTGACCCTCAATTATTATTCGAGGACGGATTTTATTTCAAATCGCGCTAAGTAACTTGATGCCAACACTTAATGCCAAACACTAAATTCCATTTTTTTTAGCACACGAGCACACTAAAGTGTAAAATTGTTGATTGCAGACAATGAATAATGCCATTACTATTATTATTTTCAAAAATCATGTATTTATTTATAGCATTTGTGTGTTTGCAGACTAAGATTTTTCAGTTTGATTTTGATATCAAGATACCGGTCGCCGACTACAATTGAAGACACTGAGTAACTGATAAATATTATTGATTTACGGGAATATTGAAATAATTTTAAAATAGCAGCAATTTATAGCTTTTCAAAATTAATTTTTGTGGCAATGCAACATAAATATCAATGTTTACAGAACATTAATGCGCGGGTCTCCAATAAAACGTGGATCTTTAATAGAGCGCGGGCAAAAATTCGATTTTGCCTATAGTGCAGCCGGGCACAACTAGAGGATTTACGGTATATACTGTATATATATATATATATATACATATACATATATAAACCGTATATTCCTTTTTCTTGCTGAGGCAATATTGCAAACTAATTAACTGTATTCTAATGCAGACTAGGAGAAGTAGCGCTACAGCACTCCTTGAAAGTATTGAAAAAACAAAAGTAAATGTATTCCTCTGCACAGTAGCATTGTTCTTTGGTGTTGTTGAAAAAACATCAACCTATAATAATATTACTTTAGTTTTTAGTACATTCTTCTAGTGAAGTATTGTACCAATTTCCTCAAGCAATTAAGTTGTAAATATTCATCTAAATTAACACTTGGTGACAATGCAGGTGGTTTAGTGTGGGCTGCAGCAGGTAATGGTGACAGAAGTTAAAAATTGATAAAATTAATTCTCCATTCTAATTTATTTCATAAAAAAAATCTTTTAGTTTCAAAACTACATCTAGATCATTAAATTTGTACAGGAAAACTTGTAATTGAAAAATCTCCCCTTATTATAAATCTAATAAAAAATTGATATTCAAAACTGTTTATTTATAAATTATTCACCAAAGATTAATAATAAAAAATATGTTTGTGTATAAATTATTCACAACACATCATACAAATATTTTGGAAAAAAAAAAAAAAATGATTGATAGTACATTCTCCTTTCCCCTCAAATTCACTGCCCAGTAGCCACTTCCATATCCCTTGATTTGATGGGCATATTTAAACCCTACAAATTCTCTTACATAAACTTTATTCTTCCTTCTAAAACCACTATAAAAAAAAATATAATAAAATAACTTTTTGATTAATCTCTAGCATCCACCCAAACATAATTGATTGTACTGCATTTCCAAACATCCCATCGACTTTTACTGCCGCCTATGGAAATCTCCACATTTGCCATGTTTTTGCTCCACGTCGTAATATTCCTCACTGTTTTCTCTGTAAATATTTAATTTCTATTTTGAAATCGATTTTCCCGACTTCCACTTGACTTTTTGTCTTGATGTGCACTAAAATGATGTTGTGACATGTTGCACAAGAATACCAATAGCTCAGTTTCATATCGTGCCACCCAAGATTGCGTGATCTCAATCGGAATGCCATCAACACCCGCTATTGATCAACCCAACCCAAAACCAGAACACATTTATTTCCTTTAATCTTGGATAATCTTCTATTTTAAAGCGTAGATTCTGATCAACGTGATAATAGATTTTTAAATTAATGACATAAATAACGCTGTTTTACAAATAACACCAAAGTTTTCCATAATAAAACTTCTGTTTCAAATGCGTATGACTTCTAATTTGATTAAAATATTTTATTTTTAAATGACAATTAAAGAATTTTTTATTGATGCAATTTTAAATTTATTTAGCTACCTAATTTCTACATAGTCACAATATAGAAGTTACACAGAATTCTATACAAGGCCTTTCGACCGTTGCCGGTCATCTTCAGTGGTTTTCCCTTAATCGTAATCCTCTTTCTTGACCAACTGAAACCTACCCTGAATTAATATTGCATAACATTAAGTTAAATAAATAAATAAATAAACATCGGACAAAATGTTGGGAGCACTTTAAAAGTCCTATCTTACCCACTGCCACTGTATAGATGAATATGCATGAAACGAGTCATGCGTATACGCGCATTACCATTAACTTAACCAATTAAACCAACACCAATTTCCAACTCTCTTTTTCCCATTAGAAAATACATTTCCTCCCACAGTTCAGAAAAAAACAACAACAACTGCATCTGCCAAGATTAACTCGTTCGTTGTCATGACGACTCTATTTTCGCCCATTACAAACTTGATCAATACTTACCCGGTATTCCAAAACGTAATAAATAACGTCCTTCTCAAATATCATTTCACAGCAATTTATTGCAGTAATTTGATAACATGATTTAAAATTGCAAAACTTGAGACCACCTTAAGATGTCTTGTGGCTCTTTCAAGATCAAAATATCAATGATTCAACGTATCGATATCCCAATCAGTATTAAATTATAAAAGACACGATACACTTTAATTCGGGGCGCATTGCCTGCACAAAACTCCTATTTGTCGCAAATTTAATTTATGGTTGTCTAGCGGCAACGGGTAGGCTTCGTTCCCATGCACTTACACTAACGCAAGTACTGGCCACTCCGGAATTAGAGCATAGGTCAACGTAAGCCACAAGATCAATATAACACTCATTGGTCTCTCTAAAACCTCTTACCTCATAGCCAACCCGTGGAAAGGCAGCAGAAATACCTGACCAGCTGGCCTCACTAAAGCTATTGATTCTCATAGGACATGTTAAAACGCGGAGACATGAGAGTTTATTCTGAAGTGAATCAAAACTCTTCGTTTGTGAAGAGAAGAGTTGGGACACACAATGGCATAGCAGAAGGCAGTTGCCCCCTTGATGCCACAAGGCGGCTGCACGCATAGCTCACATTAATCAAAACACGGAAAACCATTTGAAAATTACAGAATATTTGAAGAGAAATATAAAATTTGTAAATGAAAGTTTCGTTTCCGGGATACTAGGGAACCGATTTCCCAAAAAACCGGCCGAATGTTGGTGGTTTAGAACACCGCAAATTTGTCATTGCGATGTTGTTGCAAAAAAAATCGATGTGTTCGGATCAAAAAATCAAAGGTTTTAGTCCAACAATTGACATTTCAGACAAAAAAAAATTGACATTTTAAACCAAAAATTGACCTTTTATAAGCCAATAATCGTCATCTATATTTTAGACGTTGGTCTGAAAGGTTTTTGATCTAAAATATCAAATTCGGGGCTAAAACCGTCAATTTTTGTCTAAAATTCTTGATTTTCGATTTAAAATTCTTGATTTTCAGTTTAAAATTCTTGATTTTCGGTTTAAAATTCTTGATTTTCGGTTTAAAATTCTTGATTTTTGGTTTTAAATATCAACCATTGGTCTAAAATATCAATTATTGGTCTAAAATATCAACTATTGGTTTTAAATATCAACCATTGGTCTAAAATATCAATTATTAATCTAAAATATCAATTTTTGTTTAAACACGCCAATATTTAGTCTAGATAAAACAATTTTAAAAAATCCAAAAACCTCGATTTTAGGTCTTAAAATGTTGATTTTTCGATCTAAAAAACAAAACAAAAAAATCGATTTTTGGTTTACAACTTTTAGTAGCAAAAGTAGAGATTTCCCAGGAGTACCGAACACTTTTGTCCCTAGAACCGGGATAAAATAAACCCTATTGTAAATCTAAAACCATATTTCTTCCCAAAAAAACATTTGGGGGCCGATTGGTTATCCGTCCGTTCATGAATTAAGGTACTGTTCCAACGGCAAAAACATGTGTCACCCACCTTTAACTGCTATTCTCGAGAAACTTGACCACCAATCAGCTCCTTTTCTAACCTTACACAATGGACAGCTTCCTTGATTTGTTCATTCAAAGCTCTATGAGTAAGCAATTGCATAAAACGTTAGCTTAATCACCTGCATTCATCATCCATACAACTAAATTAAAAGCAATTAAAAAATGAACAGAAAAATAATTAGGAGGAACAATAGCCCAGATATGCTTGACATGCAAAAGCGTGAAAATCCTGATGATTGACATTCGTTTAAGACCCATTCCCACTTTTGCACGAGCGTAGCAAATAAATTAGTCGATAATTACTCGTTCCAGGCCCTCACTCAGACTGCACACTTCGAATTCTAAACTACTCGAGCTGTAAACATTCGAATGCGTAATGAGTAGCTAATTACAAAAACAACTATTTCCTTCCTTCAAGTATTTTATACTTTTCATCTGCCCCCACCAAACTGTTTCTAACAAATCCTCGCGATTAAATATTAATTTACACCATTTAACCTCATCTCATCATCATGTGCAAAACTCATCTATCTCTGTCATGTTGACCGTTAGCATTTATTTATTCATACGTTTAATTATTTATTTATTTTCGACACTCATATATAACATAACATCAATATAAATCGCAGTTTTGTGCGAGTGTTTGCTTTTCCTATTGATTGCAAGGGTGCGATTAAGTGACGATTAATGAGTTCGGCGCTTGACAGCTCTTACCCCGGCAAACCACTGCGAGTATACAAGACAGCGACAGGTGTCGTACAGATAGGCGAAGGAAACGGTCATTTAGCCGAGAATTCGAGACAATGCTTATCCCCAAATTTAGCCACGATGACAGGGAGCTAATACTGTCTTCATGACACACACACGCACAAAAGCAGTGGCGTAGTTGGAGCTTTTGCCGCATTTCGCAATACACACCAAATGCATACCACAAAAAGTCAAAACGACGTATAGGGAAATAAATTAAATTAGTAAACGCATTCAAAGTTTATGTTTATGCTGTTTTTTACCAAAAGGAAATGCCAAAACATGTTTAAATTGTTAATATGTTTGATTTTGGATGTTTTTATAGAGTAGTTTTTAGATTTCACGCTTAGTTTTGCAAGAAAATGGCAATTAAAAATTCCATCATTTCAATCAACTAACTAATTGCGGCTCACTTTGTTTGGGCACAATTATGCATTTACTCACGTTTTAAAAGGTGGATGCTTCGCCTGAAGCATTATGACTTTTTGGCAAAGTTTGACCCCTCGATCTAACTTTTGTGGCATCTGGAGACCGCAGTGAATAACACACAGCGAATAAGCACACAAGTAGACATAAGCATACAACAAAACTCTTTAGTAACCGAAACGTACATTTAACATAGCAAGAACCATACCAACGCTAATAAACACATTAATACTTAATACTAACACCAGGTAACACTAAACCTAACAACATTCATTTTGAATTTGGTCGTAAAAATCAAAAATGGTGACAAGTAAATATAAAAAAATACATTTTTTTGTTTAAAGACTTTTATTTCGCCAATAAATAAGTAGAAAAATTGCTTTAACGTGTATAGTGAATAATTCAAGCATCAATTTTATTTTATTTTTGTGAAAATAAGGTTAAAAAAGGAAAAGTAGAAAGCAAACAGTTGTTATAGGATAATGTACTGTTTTCTCATTCAGTACATTTGCGCCAATAACGGTGTTACGCAACCGGAAGTTTCAACTTCCGGTCAAAATAAATAAAAGTCTTTAATAAAAACCAGAACCACTACAACCATGGTTTTTGTTTTTGAGGTTTTTGATGTTTGTTTATGGTTGTTTTTGGTATCAATTCGGTTTATAAAAACACAAAAAATGGTAAAAACAGAAACTTTAAACACACCTACAGGTAGTATTTATTGTTTAGTTAAAACTTTAAAGTTACTAAGTTATAGAAATAAGAAAATCATTAAAAAATAAAATTGTACCTCGTGAGAAGTGCCACCAGAAAAAAGTGCGGAGGGGAAGGGGGGAAGAAACGCCCTCCCCATTTGGCTAACCTACTGCACAAAAGCAAAACGCTAAAGTTAATATAACTCCATTGCGTCAATTGGTTTTTACAAATACACTGATTTACAAAATGTATCAAATGATATAGTATAGAAAACAGACGGTTATTTTAGTTTATGCTATTTTCGATGTTTTATACGCGTCTTTCCACGCATTTTGCTTTTATTAGTGTTTCTATAAACAGAATGGACACCAAAACCAGCCATAAACCATCAAAAACTGCAAAAAGAGAAACCATAAACGGCAAGTTTGCATGCACCTATTCTTCAGTCCACCAATCCAGAAACACTGTACAGAAAATATTGAAGCCGAGGTGCTTTAACGGCGTTATAAATTTAATCCAGAACCTGTTAATTTTAAAGAATTTTAAAAAAGAAGGAAGGTTGATGATGTGACTTTCTTCCACCATTATTCTTCCTTGCTTAGTCTTTTCAGGCAAACCATCACCATTTCCAATAAACCAACATGCGAACTTGTCGAGCTTTGAATGAATTACGTGCCCATTCGCTCTCTTTTATCACTAACTTAAAAGCCCTATTGTGTTAAAGTTGAAAGAAATGTAAAACTTTCACCTCCTTTTCCTTACCCATCTCGCAACTTCATTTCATCCAGATCACGTGGCTGGATACCGATGGACCTATTATTGATTCCTCCCAAGATGGCACTCTCAGACCCAGTAGCCCACTACCAGCCAATCTGTGTGTGTGTACACAACTTATTTAAAATCATTTTCATAAGTAAACCTCGGATATTTATGCAAAATAAAAATTGTTTTATGCGCATATAATATGCACCAAAAATTCTATTTTATGCAATAAAAATGTAAAAATTTTCAAATTATATAATTTTGTTCAAGCAAAATCATGAGTTACTTGTACAATAACAAATTAATGACATTTCTAAGTTTTCCATTGTAAAATAGTGCCGCTTGATATAAATTTGGAGAAATATCGTTCAACATTGCAACTACTGCATAAAAAAAATGCATTAATGACATTTCTAAGTTTTCCATTGTAAAAGAGTGCCGCTTGATACAAATTGAGAAAAATATCGTTCAACATTGCAACTCCTGCATTAAAAAAATGCAGAAATCGCCATTTTCCACCTTTTGAACGTGTGTATCGTATGCACACATATTCGTACACGATTCACACACAGAAAAAGCGGAAAATAGCGATAAATACCAAAATTGGAAAATGAATGCATAAATAGCCATTTTCCGCCTTTTGCATTTGAGTATCGTGTAAATATAGTGTGCGAACACGATGCATGTACAATACATACACGTCATGTACATGCAAAAAGTGCAAAAAATAGAAATTTATGCATTTATTTTCCAATTTTTGGTATTCATGCATTTACAGCCAATTTTGGCTACATGCGCAAAATATATTTTTGTATGCATTTGTTTATTTGTCCGGGTCTATTAATTACCATATATCAAAATACAATGAAACAATAAAACCCAATGCAAATTCCAATCCCACAGTGAGAATATTGGAAAACTACAGAATTTTATTCATTTATTTATTTATTTATTTATTTAGTTATTTTGGATAAGGAAAATGCTTTTTCTCTTTAGATAATTCCTTTTCTTTTTGGTCTGTTTTTATCCATCGAGGCTGATGAGAAATAATATTGGCGTCGTCCCGTAAAAGGGCAATGTCATCAGCACACCACGGACCATCAATTTCCGGTGGAGTAGTGAAACGATTCAAACCCATTCGATGACCGCTTACTGAAAAGCAAACTTCAGTTCGCAAACTTCTTTTATGACCAAAAATTTTTGTGGATAAATTTTTATAGCACTGCGATGACTGTTCCAAATTAATTCATTTCGGAAATTGCCAGGAAAAAGTATTATTTTCTATTTTTCTTGTAAACTGACCGTGATCCATGCATTAATCAATCTGAACAACTGAACAATAAACGACTGTTAAAAGTAAATCAAAACAAGTTGTTTGTACGGTATAGTTTGTTCAGCCATACAACAAGTCTTGGGAGACTATCGAAAACTCGTAAACATTTCCTTTCGTCCATTGGTTCCCACAATGTCCCTAATGAAAAACCAATGGAGCGACTTTACTGGTGGAAACTTTCTTCCTTTTTCCATTTGGCCCTAAAGATCACAAGACCAAGTGACAAAACCGATCGACGTTTCTACTCAATTACTACTCTCACAATTTACTACTTGAGTGAAAACGAATTTTTTCCTTCTGCAAACGTTCAAATGTTGCCTTGCCCAATTCCAATGCTGTAATTCACTGCTTAAAACGTTCGGAAACAAATAATCGAATTAAATCTTTAATCATTTAATTAGGGGTTTTATTAATTATAAGATTCCGTGAATTTTGTAATTATGGTAATCATAAAATCAATCATTTTTGATGCAGGATTTAGCATTTGTAGATTCAACGATTCTGCAGATAGTCACACGACCTAACCAACCGTAAAATGTGATACAGAAAAAAAATTTACGTTGCGAAGTATTTGCTGCGTCGATCAAGAGAGTCGCCAATACTAAAGATGGCTAAAGATGGCTAAGATTTTGGATTTCAAAATAATAAAAATCCAAGAAATCTTAGAAATCTTCTAGAAATCCGAGAAATCCATGAAATCTTCTAAATTGTTGCAAAAATTGTAGCAAAATCAAGCAAAATCTATAAAGAAATCTGCCTGAAATCTTCAAATACACAGAAAATTTCTCAAATCTTTAGCAAATCTCTGAAATTCAAAAAATCCCGAAAATCCTAGAAATCTTAGAAATCCTGAAAATCCATAAAATCAAACAAAATCTTTAAAAAATCCTTCTAAAATTCTGAGAAATCCTTCTGAAATTCTGAGAAATCCTTCTGAAATCCTGAGAAATCCTTCTAAAATCCTAAAATCTTCAGGATTTCAACAGGATTTTAAAATCTCGTATGCGATTTTTGCGATTGGAAATAGATCGAGCTTGGCCGCCGCCATTCTGTTTTTGTGTTTGACAAGTCTCAAAAGCGCTTGCCAAAATAAAAAAACTAACTAGTTTGATTTTGCGAGTTTAAGTTTTTCTCTTATGTGTTTTTTAAATTACGCGCATGGTTTGTGGAACTGATATCACGTGACAAATCCAAAAATCCAAAAATATTAAAAAAAAATAAAATTACAAAATCGCCTTAATTTAAGATAATCCAATTATACATTTTAAGCCTAAAATATCAATAATTACAAATAAAAAACCAATTGAAAATGCAACAAAAAATCGGAAGAAAAAAAAATTGAATTTGCGAGATCAAAAATGAAATAATGAGTAAATTCAATTACATGACACCCACCAACCAAAAATACAATTTCCGGTAGTTAAATCATGAGTGCCGATCAATAACTTAAATTATAGTCAATAAAATGCATGATTCAGTGCAACAAATTGAATGCCAAACTCAAATTTCTCATTGATTATCTAATACCAAGTACCAAAACAGCAGATAGCACCAACAAATTGCATTTAATAAGAATGTGATTAGTAATTATTCGGAAAAAACATTCCCAAACTCCAGTTCAGTGATGAATTCATACATCCCTGAAGACGACCAGTTTCCCATATTTTGACCGTAAACAAACAAGGAGAGTGTTGAGCTGTTGGCCATACGACGTCAATGTTTTTTCATCCTCCAGTGCCTTAATAAATCAAAGCCACATGAAAAGCCGTCACAAAATCTCTGAAATCATACGGTCAAGTGTGAGAGGATTACACTTCCATCGGACCGCATAAATCTGCCGTTTGCTGCCCTGTCACATGGTGCAGCAACGCTTCTTAATGAAGTGTGTTCGACCACCGCGAGAATCAGCCGTCAATTCAATCTGCTCTGGCTGGTTTCCTTCCCGGCCGCTACGTCGGGCTCGAGGTTGGACTTAATTAGTTAATCACCTACGGTAAAAGGAGTGTCGAACCAACTCGTCCGTGGTGCGCCAAGCGCATAGGTGAAGCTCAAAATATCGATTTGTTTATAATCAAAAGATGGCGCACACTCAAGATGCGTTTTCTAATGATGCAAACCAAGCAGCTAAAAGGTTTTTCTTATTTCTGTTTTTTTCCTTCGAGAAAAACTCCTTAAAAATAATTGTGGACGCTTTAAGATATCATTACATTGTTGAAATGAATTCCTGAAAGCTTTTACGGCGTTTGATACCCGTAATACATCTTCATCTATTAGCAAATATTCTAAATGGGATGTTTAGAGAAGTGCATAAACAGGAATGAAAATACAGTAGTCTCTATAATCCGACGTATATGGAATCGGATTACTAAATTTCGATAAAAACAAGAGACCAATCAGTTATGTGTTATCACGAACAGACTATGTTTTTATATTCGGTTGCTATGTACACCTATCCCCCGATTTACACGGAAGATAGGTTCTGCACAAAACCGTGTAAATTGAAATCTTGGATTTTGCT
>JAQFXT010001356.1:0-18265 GCA_034683725.1 Strigamia crassipes | reverse complement strand
CTACCGCTATTTTTCATCTAGTTACATCCAAGGCGCCCAACGAACCACCGTTTCGTTCATATAAGTCCCTGAAATTAGTTAATTCTAAAAACTATTGTTAAGCAGAACTTCTGTCGTGACAATGTTAAATGATAAAACATGCTACTTTTTGAATTTTAAAATTTGAATTTTGTTTTTAGTAAAATTGAATAAGGTATAAAGCAGAGAAAATCTGTATCATTTGTTTATTATTTTGTTAACAATATAGTTTGGCAAAAGTGTATGTTTTGACCCTTAAATCATGTTTTGCATTATGCTTTTTGGAGCCCAAAAAACTAAAAGAGGGGCTGTTATTAACTAAACGACAACTGTATTGTAAATAAAGTGACTGGCCCTTCCAGATTTCCATAAACGGCCATTGTTTGTAAACATGCACTATGGTGAGCATTATTGCATTTGTAAAACAAGGGCATGATGCGTTTGCTAGCGCATCATGCACGATTCTGTCAATAGACGGCGTGTCTGTCCGGATTAATCAACGGTAGACAGAGGTAATATAGGAGGTTTCTTCTTAAAGCAAGAGTCTCATTTTTGCCACTCTTTGCCTGCTCTTCATCAGGAAATGATTATAGAATTCAAGCTTATCGAATGAATTTTCATTTTCCTGTTTTTCATATTAACATTTCCAAATATCTAGGTTTAAGTGATATTTTGTCCATAGTTGAAATGTTTGATAATGTACTATATGTCTAAATGTTGTTATATTAAAGCTAAATTATTGAATCCAGTGTGTTTAGTTAATGCCTAATGTTAGACGTGTTGATTACAATATTAACTAAGTGTTATATTATTTGCTGAATTATTTATTGTTTTATAACATAGCGTTATAAGTGATAAGTCATGTATTATTCAAATGAGTTGATTGTGTTTAATTTGAATATTGAGTTTTATTAATTAGTTGTTTCTAAATAAATGTTTGCCATTTATGCTTTGTATAATATTAGTACACTATTAATTATCCAAAGGTTTTCAGAAACAAAGCATATTTTCCATGGACTTTTCAAGAACTGTATTTGTCTATGCTATCACAGGATGTTAGTGCTTGCAATGCTTGTTTCTAATATAGTTTTCAACTGCGTTTTCCAAATTCAAATTCAAATTTACAGCAAGTATTGCAACAGCACATTCCTTCGTACCTCATCAAAGAATGGTCACAAGGTCAAACACAAGCTACAGAGGTGGAACGTCCCACCCCTGCTTGGATGAGTGAGGAAATCACCCCTGTGATAATTGAACCAACCAAGTCCAAAGGTAAGATTAGACCTCGTCGTAACCAAAAACGGAGAATGCGCAAAATTTTGGCAAAATTGGCAAAAAGTAAGGATAAACTTCCGCCACCACCCCCAAGACCTCAATGTGGTCCCAAACCGAATATAAAATATTCAACAGATTTTATTATGACTTAATAAAAATCTAAAAGTAAGTCGTAGTTCAATTCCGGGGGAAAAACGGGACTTCTGAGTATGAGGTTAAGTGTCAACCAATGAAAGGGCGCGTCTCTTATGCAATAAGAGACTCTCCTTTCTACGAGGCCGACATTTCCGGTTACAAAACCACTTAAGTTACAGTCGACAAGTGCGCTCTCTAAACACTTACGATAAAAAGAATCCAAACAAAATTGAAAGGTTTTCTCCATCGAGAATAAAACAAGGTCACGATCAAATACTTGTAAGTAGTTTCTTCGTATTCATTTTGGATTATTGTACAAAGTTGTGATTAAAGTTTATTCAAAGTTGATGTTGAAATAAACGAACATCGATATTCGACCGAGTATTGAAAGTATTTCATTGTTAAAAAAAGTAAATTAAGTATCAGAAAATCCTGAGGTGTTACAGGATAATAATCATCACATAGTCAAGTAGTCTTTATTTTAAGAAAATAAAGAGTGTGTACATTAAAACTATTCTCAAACTAGAAATAAGCGCACCTAATAAAAATGGCACCCTACCACGCCGACCGTTATGTGTAGAATATTCAATCAAAAAATTAGACTGGGAAAAAAAACAAATAGAGTTTATGTGCAATTGCAGGCACAATTTATACAAGTTAAACTTATATTTTTTCTTAAATAAAGAAAATTCAAGCGAGGCTTACATTTAAATGGTTTTGTTGATTTTATTTCTAGAACAATGGTTAAACCTACCAAGCGTATTAAGCGAAAACAATTACGCACAAGGAATGAGTCGTCGTCCGACAGCTCGAGTGCGGAAACTTCAAACACTCCTCGAACGGTAGTGAACACCTGTGTTTTGGATCCTAATTCCCAGGCGCAATTAGATTGGCTTAGTCAGAATCCGAAAGTTCTACCCCTGGATCTCCAGCCCCCGTGCAGTAGCCAAGCGCCACTGCCAACTCTGGCACAACCAGCAGTAGCACCAAGAGGCCCGTCGATGCAAGACGTTCTACAAGCCTTGCCAACTCTAATTGCGGATGGCGTAAAACGGGAACAAGAAAGAATGACAGCTTTGGCCGATCGTGCAACCCAGGCCGTTGTGGATCCAATACCCGATAGGATCTTAACGTGGCCCCTCCAGATTTCCATAGAAAGTCAGCGTTTGTAAACATAGTGCATCTGTAAGCACCATGCACTATGGTGACAATTATTGCATTTGTAAAACAAGTGCATGATTCGCTTGCTTGCGCAACATGCGCAATTCTATCATGAGATGGCGTTGCTGTCCGGATTAATCAACTCTGGACAGAAGTAAAATCGGAGATTTCTTCTTACAGCAAAAACCTTGGCCTGCCTTTTGCCAGAGAATGATCACTGAATTCGAGTTTATTGAATAAATTTTCAGTTTGCTGATTTTCAAAATACCTAGAGTTAAGTGATATTTTGTCCATAGTAGAAATGTTATATAATTTGCTTTATGTCTAAAATGTTATTATATTAGAATTAAGTTGAGTCCAGTGTATTTAATTAGTGCCTAATGTTAAAGATGTTTATAATAGTATTAACTAAGTGTTATACTATTTGGTAAATTTTTGGTAGTGTTACAGCATCACCTTCTAAGTAATAAATCATGTATTATTCAGATGAGTTCATAATGTTTAATTTGACTACTAAGTTTTCTTATTTAATAGTTTCTAAATTAATGTTTGCCATTTTATGTTTTGTAAAATATTTGTATATTCGTTAATTATTCAAGGGTTTATTTTTCAAGAACAAAGCATATTATTCATGAGTTTTTCAAGAACTATATTTGTAAAGATTTTCACAAGATGTTAATGCTTGCAATGCTTGTTTCAAATATAGTCTTCCACTGCATTTTGCAAATTCATATTCCAGTTTATAGCAAGTATTGCAACACATATGACAGCCAACAAGCACCGCTAGCGCTCGTATCCCCCCGTCCCTCAACATCGTTATAAAGAAAAAGAAACTCAAACGAGTAACCCGATAAAGGTGACTGTTCGAGCAAAATTGCTCCAAGCTGCAAAAAAAGGAACAGACCCTGCCCCAAAGAAAGTCGCTCTAGAACCCATCACTGTGGAGTCGAAAACCGCAGCTGTCGCCTTTTCCAACCAGGGACTCCCCAATGAAACCAGAGTCAATCACTGATCTTGTGGCCAACAGCCCGATGACCGCGGAGGAAGCCAAGTTCATGAAAGAAGTGGAGGAAGATTCGGTAGTTATCAAACCCAACGTCGAGGAAGTCGATATCTACGGCAATTTTATCGTACCAGATCAAGCCCGGATATTTGAACACGAAGATATGCGTCCATTAGTCATTGACGAGGAAATCCAGGAAGTCGGCTGTAAATTGTGCACCAAAGGCCACCACCGCACAAACGGACCGAGACATTGAAAATTTAATGCAAAGTTTCGCGAATGGTCGAGTGACAAACAAAGATGGCAATTAGTGTGGAAGATGGAATGGACGTAAGTGATGCGCAAAGCAGTGGAAGATGATAAGACCTGCTGCTAAAAAGCAGCCAAACAATAGCGATGCGTAAAGTTCAGCATCAACATGAAATAATGGAAACAATAGTGAACAAAATCAACTTGATAGTGTGCACAGAAAATACTCCTAAATCTGGAGGTTTTCTAGAAAAGAAAACCAACTAAATTAAACTAAATATAATAAACTTAAAGTGGTTTTCCACCCTGTGAAAAACCTAGACTTATTTTGCTTAATTGGTGACTACTTGTCTACCAAATCAATCAGGCCTATTAGAAGTGTCTTACAGTCCTAGACTAGCACTCCTATTATACTAGGCTTACCTTTTAGGAACGTAATCCTAAAGACTCAAATACTCATGGAGGAACCTAGAGCTCTGCCAAGAAAGAAAGAGTGAGTTGTCTGGTTCCAAACAGCTTCTCTTATAGCTCTAAATGGAAGAGTCTACTTTGTGCATACTAATTAGCCACAGATGGAAAAGTCCGTGCATAATTAGTACTGCGCCCTCTGTTTCTCAGCATTTGACAACTCTTTGTGCAAAATTCTCCCAAATTTGCCCAAAAGTGCGCCTAAGTGTGCCCTACTTTGCGTCCCACATTGTGTTTCCAGTCCAATCTGTATTGAATTGGCGTCTTATGATGAGGCAATGTCCGTTTTGTGCGCTTTTTGTCAATGCACACTTTACAAACGCCTTCATCTGGATGTGTGGTCCTTGGAGCAAACTTTTACCCATTATGGCTTCTCATTCCACCCATGACCAAGCCACTGTGGCCATTGTCCATGCCGAAACACCAAATTAATATAGAAACATAGTCCTATATTAATTTCATATATCTAATATAAATAACAGTAAAGAATTAAACCTTTGCTTGAAAGTTAAACACGCAAATATATTTATTGAATAAAGATTACACTAACATTGGATAATTTAAGTGCTATGACGTAGAGTCACTAACACCTGTTGAGTATTAGCAACTCTTCTTAAAAAAGGGATACACAGGACGACCAAGTCCTGTGTAGCCCTTTTCAGCAACCCCCTAATGGGCAAAAGTGACCCAGATATCCAGTTCCAATATCACCCAATTCGAAGGATTCCCGGAACCATGTTCCAATTGGAACAGGAGATAATCTCCATACTGTCACCAGTATATAAGCATATTTCCAATCGGAAATCAATGCCTTGGACGCTTATCCAGAACTCAGAATTATACGTAAATATACATTGTACCTATCTAACAAATAGGTAGTTTCCCTCCGCTGATGGAGATGTAGACCTTTTCCTGAGGCCCTTGCCGACACGTCAATGCGCTCCTCTCGAACAATGCAGCTATGTGTACCGTACGTTTCCCAGTAGATGCTCATGGCACAGTATGTGTGGTGAAGCCGCTATGCCTATCTCCAATTTTGTGTAGATGCACGATAGAGAGGTACGCGTAATGAAAAAACTTAGTTTCGTCACATGCTACTCAAATACCATCGAGACCAATGAAAAAAAAAGTTATGAGTGGCAATGCTAAACGAGTGGGTTAAAGTGTCCAAGTGGACCTAGCAAGATTTAGGTGGACAAGAGAAACATTTAGAAATGTTCCTTCTCCGTCATGATTTCCGTCATGTTAACTCCACCAAAAACTACTATTTACAATTCATTACTTTGACCAATCTTTAAAGTGCATAGCTTAAACTAGCGTCAGTTTATTGCGACATTATTCCAATTGCAGTTATTGTGAGCTTTTAGCTTGGCAATGTGCCCAGGGGATGCCAGGTGAGCAAGGGCTCACCATAGGTCAATTGCTTAGAAGCACAAAGTATTAAATATAGTGAAAATGTGCATAATAGCAGTTTGGAACTACTTATAGCCTATATGCGCCATAATGGCACGTTTGGCTTGCCATACTAAGTTAGTATGGCATGGCATGCCATAGAGATGTTTATAATAGCTCAAAGCCAAAGAAAACATTTATTAGTTGCCATATTTTGGCAATAGATGGCATTGTATAAATTATGCACAGAAGAGTCTAAATTGGCTCATTGTTATTCACAAAGTAGACTCTTCCAGCTAGCTGCTATAAAAGAGCAAACAGAGCCTAGAGAGCTCACTCTTTGGGAGAGTATCTGGCTAGGACAGCACTCTGGATCCTGCCCTACTAGATAGGCTTAATAAGAAGCATTGGGCAGACTTTAGTGCAAAGACTAACTTTGCACATTTGGACTATATATCTTTCAGTTAGTCCTATTTTAGGCCTAACATATTTAATGTGCAAATCTCAAGGTGGTAGGATAAGACACATTAAGTTAGGTGGTTTTCTATTAGGGTATTCCATTAATATTGGTTCCTTTGTTTTCCTTTGTTTAATTCTAATTCCTTTGGTTAGGTTTCGCTGTATCCAGTTTTGCACAGGGTGCATTCTGGATTAGATTTGGTAGTGGTGTACAGGGTACACATGTAAGTTTAATCTAAGTGAACTTGGGCAAGTGGCTCAAGTTCTTGCCAAAGCAACAAAGGCAATTGTTGTTTCTATTTATTTCATTTTTGTTTTGGCTTACGCGCCATTACTGTTTAGCAGTTCTTCAACTAATATACTTCTTTTTGCGTAACTATTCTTTGTTTTTAACTTCATATTGATTTGACATATTAAAGTATACGCTTAATAAAGGTTGATTCTTCCCATAACGTTTTCGACTTCAAGAATAAAGTGACCCAAGTAAAGGAGGCAGAGAAACAGGGAACTGTTATCATAAAACAACAAACAAACAACATAACAAACTTAGTCAATACTAAAGCAGACGACGCAGAAACTACAGCAGACGACGAGACAACACTAAAACTAGACAAAAATGTAGCAGACGACGCTAGCAAAGATAACACTAGTGAGGAGCAGCCAATAATAACGGCGTGGCGTAGCAAACGCAACAAAAACGTATAGGAAACGTTTATAACGTATTTATAACGTTCGGATGCACGTATAACATATACGTACAACTTGCCAGAACAAAATAGATACGTTCAAATAAGTGTATTATAAATGTATCTTCACAATAATAAAGTCCTCACATCCCACTGAGGAAGACCGGAGACGGTCGAAAACGTTATGGGAAGAATCAACCTTTATTAAGCGTATACTTTAATATGTCAAATCAATATGAAGTTAAAAAAAAAAAAGTTCTTCAACTGCAGTTTTGTTTAACAATTTCCATATAAAGCTATCCTTTTCCGACAGTTATCACCGAACCCGGTAATAAGAATATCGGACCCTGACGTCATTGTGACGACGCAAGCAATGACTTAACTGGGATAGGAACCAAACAGGAAAGCAACTCATCTAAAAGGATATACACCAGCCAGTTGTACAAAGCGTTTACCGTATATATGTTTTACTATTTGTCGGCTTAGTTTTTGTATATCTTAAACCCAAATAACTGAGTAGCCCGACAGTCGCCAACGTAAATATTTAGGGCTATAATAAATGTCACATGATAGAACTTACCGCCTAATATGTCCCGCAAAATACATTCACTCAAACATTCATACTGATAAGTGATATTATCGATAAATAGTTGATTTACGTCACATGACGTAGCCACAGATTGACATCGTCACAAGTGGAGGTTCTACTGAGATAAAAAATATTAGAAGTAAATATTTTTTCGGTAGGTGCATAATTTGATTTAGAGAATCGAATTAATTCAAATCAGTTAAAAACTTGGATCGTACAAGCAATTCGAATAAAGAGTGAATAGTTAGTTAAATGTAAAATATTGGCTAATATTTTAGGGGAGAAGGTAAATTTCCAAAAATTCAGAAAAATGGGTTATCAACTTGTCACGACAGAAGTTCTGCTTAACAATAGTTTTTAGAAATAATTAATTTCAGGGACTTATAAGAACGAAACAGTGGTTCATTGGACGCTTTGGATGTAACTAGATAAAAAATAGCGGTAGTCCAAATAGTCAGCGCTCAAGTCAAACGTGTTCAATCTATATATTTTATTTTGTGGGACGGCTTCCGATACGCGCATGCTTAACCTTAATTTCGAGTGATTTGGATTTCAATTGGAAACAAATTGCCATGCTTACAAATGCCAAACGGCCTTTCATACCAAGATTAACGCGTACTAGTAGAATTAAAGGGTCTTTATTCATCATAAGCGCAAAAAAAAGGTAAAGCAAATATGGCGGCGCCGAACTACTATGATAACTACTCTACGCAGGCTTAATTACATAAATGAGCATTTATAAATAAATAAACACAAGTATTCGTAATTAATACTAGGCAGGGAAAAATACCACGATATAGGTTAAAAATGGGAAAAATCACTTAATAAATTAGCTATTCCCTGAGTTAACATGTATATTGCATCGATATATTCCGGGGGTGATAATGAATGTTGTTGCACCAGTTAGTCAAATATTTTGGTGGCGGTGCGGGAGTTGAATCAGTAAGGTGAATTATAGTAATCACTTTTCAACTGTGAAATAGTCCTTAAGCGCACTAAGAGGCATCGTAGTGGCTTTGGCACCATCCCTGGACATAAGACATATTTCGCATAAACCAAACAATTGATATATATACAAATGCTGAGTGTTATTGTCCAACTCCTGTTAACAACTGGGAAATGTCTACGTCGAATTGGTGCCGCTTCGTTCACATAGCTTGCTAAACAGCGTTGCTTGGAAATAGTTGCATAACCCTGAGTTACAATTGCGCCTGGACTGAGATTCACTTCGATCCTATGGTTTGCTAAATTCCACTCAGCCGAACTGCAATCTTTCCAACAATGCACAAATGCAAAGAAATGCAGCAAAATCTGTATCAAACCAGTCGTGTATATCTTTTGTAGTAAGCACTAAATTCCGAAACATCTGTCCATGAATAATGTTGAAACGCAACTCATGTCCTCACACAAGCACTGCTGGAATGTAACTGTCAAATCTGAATCACTCCAGATTTGACGTGAACAATGGGTGGTGATTACTAATGAGAAGGGAAAACAGTGTAAATTCACTGTTATGCAAATTTGAGGTGTGCATACATGTTAACCAGGTGTTTGAGTAAAAATATCAAAACAATAAAATAATTAAAGGGAAAATATAAAATATTATGAAATAATGTGTGGAATTTAGGTCTATTTGACACAAATTAATTAAAATCAGATTATTTAACTTAATAATCAATAAAATAAAAATTGATCAAACAAAATATTGGGAAATTAAAATTATTGGCGCCATCTCTGGGCGCAATTACAGGAATTTCAAATTTTGAAATAGCGGGTTTGTGATAAAGTGAATCAAGATTTTTTTCAGAGGCTTAAGCCTTACGTTTATTTGACATTGGAATGTGACAAGGGTAAGTTAATCTAAAGTCATCCTGATATCCCCATTCACCAATCAAGGGAGGACCATAAAAACGACCAGAAAAGTCACGGATTAAGGATGAGTAAGCCGGACATTGTCATCATTCCACATTCTTAAACCACTTCGCATCACAATCAGAAGCGTCGATACCTTTATCCATTGCATAGAACCATTGAAGATTCAATGGATTGAGATCTTGAGAATTCGAGATTTAGTGTTAGGGAAAGTGAAAAAGGAGGGTGCCTTAATCCAACCACTTCTGAATACCAGCAGTCCACCAACCAAAGAAGGGCTGTAGCCAACTAAAAGTTCTATGGATTAAGAAATATCCGGATCCCTAGACGCTCTGCACTCTACAACACATTCTTACGCCATTTCACCTCTTGAAACAGACAACTAGACAGTTTCACCCAATTGCAAACTTGACCACGTTGTACAAATTTTCTGAGTCCTAATAGCTGTAAGCCTGAGTAAAGCTTGTTTAAAATCCCTAGCCTTAGGCAAACCACGTTCTAAATTATATCTAAATTACAATCTAACCTTGGACGGTACTCACCCAGCAGCGACCAAACCCCCCCAAGACTTTAAACCGATAGGTAAAAGTATCCTGAGAGGGTTACAGTCACTATACCAAAAGGACAGAGAAAGTCAAAAGGAAGTACACTCATTTGAACAGGAAGACAATGATGTGCTCACAGTTCAGTTGAACAACTTGATCGGGAAACAAGCAAAGTCCTGAACGACAAAATGTTTTCATTGTAATGGAAACAAACATTTCAAACGAAATTGTCCAAAATAGGCGCAGAAGCAAAAAATGGACCAGGGTAAACGTCCCAGTCTGGAGATTACCCCCAGCAATAAAAGTAAAAAGGTTAAACCCAACTGGGTAGCAATCGAGATCTTCAATAAAAGGTTCTTGGAACTGGAAACAAATTTAACGACCAAACTATTAGAAGCACTCCTCTCGATTGGAATAATAAGTAGTTTGAGGAATGCAATTGCAATCCTGAGAAAAAAGGATAATTAAAAACCATTAATTCAGGGTGTAGGAAATGCTTTTCGAGATGAGACAAGAGGTTAAGTTGTACAGTAACTATGCCGACAAAAGGCAAAACATATATACGGTAAAGCGCGTTGTACAATTGGCTATTGTATATCCTTTAGATGAGTTGTTTTCTCGTTTGGTTCCTCTCTAAGTTACGTCATTGCTTGCATGTCACAATGACCTCAGAGTCCGATATTCTTATTACCGGGTTCCGTTATAACTGAAATCGGAGTAATGTTGCAATAAACTGGCGCCAGTCTAAGCTATGCAATTTTACTGTTGGTCTAAGCAATGAATTGTATATTACTATTTTTGACGAATATTATGACAAAGAAGGAACATTACTGAATGTTTCTCTCGTCCACCTAAATCTTACCAGATCCACTTGGACAGTTTTCCCTACTTGTTCAGCATCGCCACTCATAACTTTCCTTCGTCAATCTTAATGGCATTCGAGTTGCAGGTGACGGAACTAAGTTTCTTCACTAAGCCTAACTCTCCATCGTGCGTCTATATGAAATTGGTGATAAGTATAGCAGATTCACTACACATACTGCGCCATAAAGCATCTACTTGGGAACCAACAGCACACACAGCGGCATCGTTCAAGAGGAGCGGCATCAACGTGTCAGCAAGAACCTCAAGAAAAGGCCCGCATCTCCTTTAGCAGAAGGAAACTACTTATTTGTTAGATAGGTACAACGTTTATTTACATATAGTTCTGAGTTCTGGGTAAGCGTTCAAAGCGAGAATTTCCGATTGAAAATACAGGGTGTCCACAAGCCGATGCGCTCATTTGAAACAAGCATAAAAATTAAGTGGTTAGTACTGACTACATCTACATATTTTTCTTTTGTTTAGGGACCAGAGACCAAAATTGGGTACCCATACCCATTCTCATACCCCTGCCCACACCCACCCATACCCATGGTTTATGGGTAAGCAATGGGTTCTAGTTTAATCATATTGGTGGGCGTGGGTGGGCGTAAACCAAAATTTCGAACAGGGGTCACTTGAAGTAACCCCTGTTCGAAATTTTGGGTTTTGGTGTGACTCACTTCATCGCCGCTCATTTCATCGCCGATTCAGATGATGAAACAAAGCATTATCAACGATCTGATGTTTATGCGTTCGAATCTTGATATTTGCCATTAAATAAAACGCGATTTTATTTATTTGGGATTTTGGGTATGGGTGGTCTGGTAACAGAAAATCTGGGTCGTGGGTGGGCGTGGGTGGGTGGAACCCTGGCGTTTGTCAGCAGTGGGTACCCATGGGTACCCATCAAAATAAAATTCCGGTCTCTGTTAGGGACTCAATAAGTTTTACTTTTCAGCAATACAACTTGATTTTATTGCAATTTTAATTTTTGAATGAATAGTACAAAGCAAATTTTAATGTTTTGTACTGATGTCACATTAAAACAGATAAGGTATCATTAAAGATTCCAGATGTCACTCAGGATTTAGACTTTCTTTTTCTATGTTCTTTTTGTATGAATAATATCAGAGTAAAATAAAGGCTTCTTTATAGGTAATAATAATGTACAGATTACGAATTGTACAACAATTTATTATGTTATTATCGAGATATAACACAAATGAAATGTGTTATGTGTGCATTTCAACATGAGCTCCATTGGTTGCTCGTAAAATGTCCAATTTGTACTCCAATTCTTGCCAAGTTTCATGTGTAACGCCTGAAATGTTACATGAAACTTGGCAAGAATTGGAGTACAGATTGTACATTTTACGAGCAACCAATGGAGCTCATGTTAAAATGCACATATAACACATTTCATTTGCTTTGTACTATTCATACAAAAATTAAAATTGCAATAAAATCAAATTGTATTGATGAAAAATAAAATCAAATTGTATTGATGAAAAATAAAATTTATTGAGTTCCTAAACAAGAAAAAAATATGTAGATGTAGTCAGTACTAACCATTTATTTTTATGCTCGGTTCAAATGAGCGCATCCGCTTGTGGACATCCTGTATGTTTATATACTGGTGGTAAGATGGAGATTATCTCATGTTCAAATCAGGTAATACAGGACTTGGATACACAAGTTACAAAAACTGGATAAACAGGTTACAGGAACTGGATGCACAGGTTACAATAACTGGATAAACAAGTTACAAAAACTGGATGCGCAGGTTACAGGAACTGGATATTCAGGTCACTTTTGCCCATTAGGGGGTAACCGGAAGGAGATACGCAGGACATATTCATGTCTAAGTAATCCGATTAATGGAAGGGATGGCTAATCCATATTACAGGTGTGGTGGTACTACATCATCGTATCGAAGTCTATTGCATTAGATGCAATTTTGTTCAATAAAGATTTCACTTATATTAACTATCAAGCAATAGTGTTATTTCTCTACTGAGTTTTGCTTATTTATTATATAAACTAGGTTTACATATTAATTTTCGCTTTTTTAACTAACTGGTGTTGGTGTTTATCATTACTATGATTTGAACCATTACAAGGTACCGTTTGAATAGAGAGAAGAACAGGAAACTGTCTTTGAGAAAATAAAGGCTATATTGTGTGAACTACACAATGCTTACATATGCCTGATACGATAAAACCATTCATCATTTTGACCAATGCATTTCATACAGGACTGGATGCAGTCCTCTGTCATGATGTAGAGGTTTTAGATGATGAGACAAGTTTGCCGATGGTCAAACCTAAACCAGTGGCACACGCCAGTCGAGTATTACAGGGAGCCAAAGTATGGTATTCGACACCTGAACTGGAATGTCTTGCTGCAGTATGGGCAGTGGAAAGATATTGGCCAGACATTGAATACACAACATTAACGCTGGAATCCGATGCTCAGGCACTTAAGTGGTTAATAAGCACACCTGAACCATCCGGAAGGTTTGGCAATGGACCATATGCATACAATGTGGAGCATTCAAAATATTGTACCGCAGAGACTCATTAAATAATGCAGCTGATGTATTATTCCACGCTCCAGTAGGAAATGACAATATTCCATTGACTTTAGAAGTAAAACAGTTCTTTCTCACTTGCGATGGAAATAAAAAAATAATATTTAAAGCAGAGACAAAAAAATCGGTCAATATGGTAAATATGGTGAACTTCTTGGGTTGTAAGAAATCAATTAATTCCTTAGAAGGGGAGGAGATATCGAGTGAATGCATGCTATTTAGCCTACTCACAATCCGATCGTAGCGAATACCCACGTAAACACTTTTTACACAAAATTAAGAATTAAGACAACTTTACTACTGGCCGAGAATGAGTAAAGACATGAAGAACTATGTTTGTAGTTGCCCTCACTGTCAACAAAAGAAGCCTGACCAGACGAAAAATTAGTCACACCATATATGACTCATGGAATGACAAATCCCTGGGAAACAATATGTATCGATTTGATGGCTCCAAAACCGTCTGGTAGGTCTCAACTAAAGTGGATTTTAGTGATCATAAATCTATGCACTAAATGGCCGAGCCCAGAACCAAAGTCAAGCTACGGAAGGAGAACACTCCACCTCCGCTTGGATGAGTGAGGAAATCATCCCCGTAGTAATAGAACAGGCCAAGTCCAAAGTGAAAAATGGTTTAAGTCGTCATCAAAATTGGAGGATTCGTAAGGCTTTATCAAAAGCGACCTCGGAGTGGACCAAAACCAAATACAAAATATTTGAAGATTCCTTAATAAAGATTCCCCTTCCGGTTACAAATTCAACTGACTTAACAACCAGCTTCACGCAAAAGTTTGCCTTTGTATCCAAGAAAAATTAGCGATTGCGTGTTTAAGTCTTTTCATTAGAGAAACAGGTTCAAGTGGCAATCGCGGTGAGTAATTGATTTAATTAACTTTTTTTGTTTTGTAAAATGCATAAATTACGGTAATGATTTTCTTAAAAAAAAATTGAGATAAGTACACATAATATGCGATCGAGTATCGAAAGCACTTCGATATTGAGTTCAAATATGGCAAATGCAAGAATCAGCCATTTGTGAATGATTGGACTAATTAGGGAATTGTTTTCACGATAGTTTTAAAACCCTAAAAACAGTCATCTTAACAAAATATCAAGTAAATGAAATAGTACCATTTTATTAAACAAAGGAAGTTCCAAAATGGCAACTCAGCATGCCTACTAGAAAAAACTAGCACTGGGGAAAGATGGATTTAAACATTCGATATTAATTGCATTCTCGGCTAAATCACAAATAAATTGCATCTTTCTGGGTGTATTTGCTTAGGTTCAGTGAATCCCAGCATGCAGACCCGGCTGGATTGGCTGCAAAGGAATCCAGGTATGTTGGCCCTGGATTTGCAGCCGGCAACAAGTAGCCAGGCCCTTCACCTGACGAATTGGGCAGCATCAGCCAGACCGTCTATGCAGGACGTATTGCACTCCTTTCCCACCTTAATAGCCGAGGGAGTCAAACAGGAACAAGAATGACTTAGAGCGCTGACCAATCAAGCACGGCAGTCATGACATGGCAGCTTGCCGCCACCAGCAAGCAGCAAACTCGCGGAAGAGCAATGAAGGCCGACGGACAATTGTCCTACAACCTTCGCATGATGCTAACAAACAATGCACGTAGCAGTAGCCGCCCGGCCGCCAGGAGGGATTTGTTTCAAGGATCCGGGAAAACCGTGCAGAAACCCCTGTTGGAACAGGAGAAAAAGCGGCCAAACTGGTCCGCCTTCAAAAACGCAAGAAGTGCCAATGCAAAATTGCAGCCGGAATAACACATAGGGAAATTCCCATGGACAACAATGAAACCGTCTGTCCGTTGTGTATCGGCTGTGGTTGGTTGCAGAGTGCAGTGGGCGGTAATCACATTGTCTACTGCTATAACTCCCAGGGTGAACGCAAGTTTGGCATCTGGACACCGCTCAGTAGTGATTAAAGGAGTAATTGCGGTGCAGAAGAAGATTTGAGCGTCATGCAACCATTGATAGCGATTACACACCAGCACCGGCGAGATGGTATATGCAGACTTGCGTTTTATGTAGGTCCATAAGTGATTTATGCGCCCTATGTAAGACCTAGTACCTTGCTGTCGTATAGTAAGGACTCTTTTTATTATATTTTACTGGGATATGCAATTACACGCATACAGAGTTGTATGTGATGTATTGTTTATTGCTGGTCCCTATAAAGTTCCATAGAGATCAGCTTCATAATTGTACAATTTAATTTTTCATATGTTCATATTTCCAAGTTTGTTTATTAATGTTTATCCTGGTCCTCCGTAGCCAAGAGAGAACCAAGCCTATTTTCAGTTGTTTATTTTAAGCCTCCGTAGTAACTTTGCACAAGATTACACATTTATGTCAACACATCCAACCCCGATTGTTTAGTGGTACTTTGTTCGCATCAATGCTTGGCAGACAATCGCAAACCATCAATGACGAAGTAAACCACTACCTCACGGCGATGATTAAGATCGCGGAGAAAGCAACTTGAGCGATGTCCATGCCCAACGGACCACCCACGGGTCACACTTTGATCTTCGCTTTCAACATCCAGAGAATGATTTGAAATGCAACTGGTTGGAAAACTCAACTCTAGAACAGGTATGGAATTGCTTGTTGGCATGAATAGTGCAATTTCCTAATCGAGAAATCGTGCTCTCATGGTATACGCTATAGCCCACTCCATGAAAAGTGTACAACAATCAGCAACAGCCGTCGGCACCCCTTTTACCACCCCTCTATTCGGTGAAACAAAAGAAGAAAGAATCCCATCCGGGTCCTTCAAAAAAAATTGTAGTAGCTGTCTTGAATCGCCAAGGCATCGACTAAGGCTTCCAAAGAAGTGACGACCAAAATCCCGGCGCCAATTGAATTGGAAGAGGTAGTGACGATTCAGTCAAATCAGCAGCTTCCAATGAACGCTGGCGAATCAATCACAGACTTGGTAGCCATTAGTTCAACCATGACCGAGTAAGAGGCCAAAGCAGAAGCCATATCGATGACCGAATTCGAGGCCGACCTCTAAATTGACGTCGATGATAAAGCCCGTAGAGGTGAAGCTGGAAGATAAATTGCGGACCAAGCAGTTGGCGGAGGACCTTCTCTACAAGAATATTCTAGTCCCTACGATTCCTGCTATAAAGTAAAGTGCTACAAGATCAAGATGCACAAGCACCAGAAATCGCTAGATGGTGCATCCACAAGCACAGACCAGATCAGGGTGTATGCTGAGGATACTCAGCTGTTGGTAATAGATGAGGATACTCGTCAGAAAGTGAGCGAGATCGGACTTAATATGTGTGCCGATGAGCGAGCAACCCCTTCAGACGAGGAGGCTGCATCTCAGCCACTGAAGCGTTGTGTCACCTGGTGCAGAACTTCAAAGCAGGTCAAGCTTCTGATGAGGACGCCTAAAGAACTTCAGAGTTCAAACGAATCCGAGCAGTTCAGTTTTTTTTTTATAAATGTATAATCTCCTTTATTCAGAGAAACAAGGAGCAAAAAATCTTTTCCCCAAGTTTGAGTGTTCGTTTTTTTGTTTATTGTCATGTTATATGTATGATTATTATATATATGTCTTTACAATTCATTCTCTGAAGTACTCAGAGCAAAAAGTCATTGCTCTAAAGTTCAAGTGTTCAGCTTTTTTTTTTTTTATTCGAAAAAATATGTAATTTTTTCTTAAACGAACAGATGCGTTTGCCACCACATGAATGGGTGCAATCCTCAAAGTTTTTGTTTTTTTACATTTTTGTTTTTCTTCTTTATTTTCTTAATAAAAAAGCGAAAAATTGTTACTTTATCACGAATCAAGAGCGAGTGAGAAATTGGGACGGACAGTAAAGCCAGAAGAAAATATGGCGCTTTCTGATAAATAATAACTCCGCTGTAACTAAATTATACTTTATTGAAATCGACTTTATTTCGAACGAAACAAAGACAATAAAAAATTCACCCAAACGGATCGACTAGCCGTGACCTATTGATCGATAGGTAACCACTCACAACCAAGATTTAAATACAGAAAAAGATTTCCTCGCTAAACAATGGAGCGAAAGTGGAATCACTTGTGCTTATTTTCGGGGGATGTGTGTCAGTTTCAACTGTTGTTAGTACTCAAATTCAACACCAGTTGGCGCACTTGTGTCTATTAAGTATCAGCAAGAGTAAAATAAAATATAAAACACGTTTTATAGTAAAAGCAATGGAATAAGACAATAAAGAAATAATCTGATAAAATAACATCCAAGATACAGCAACAATGTTAGAATTTGGTGCAGTCGCTAACACACCTGTTCAGAATTAGCTACTCTTCTCAGAACTTAGATTACCATGACACGAATTTGTCTAGCGTATCCCTTTTCAGTTGACTACCACTGAGCAAATGTGTCCTCAGTATCCAGTTCCTGTGGCCTGAGTATCCACTTCCTGTGGCCTGAGTATCCACTTCCTGTGGCCTGAGTATCCACTTCCTGTGGCCTGAGTATCCACTTCCTGTGGCCTGAGAATCCACTTCCTGTGGCCTGAGTATCCACTTCCTGTGGCCTGAGTATCCACTTCCTGTGGCCTGAGTATCCACTTCTCTTGCTCAATGATTGGTAGGATTCCCAAGAGCTAGAGCTCCAATTGGAGCACTTCCAACCCTTTATGTTCACAAAGGTATGAATGCATGCTTCCGACCGAAAGTAATTCGCCTTGAATGCTTACATAGAAATCAAATATATTTTATTATATGTTGTACCTATCTAACAAATAAGTACAGTTTCCCTCCAATGATGAAGATGCGGGCTATTTCCTGAGGTCCTTGCTGACAAGTCAATGCCACTCCTATTGAATGATGCCACTGTGTACCAATCGTTTTCGAGTAGATGCTGTAGGAAATCCTGAATGCAAAGTCAATGCAGTGGAAGCAATAATAACTAGATTTCCTAACAAACTCAAACACAC
>JAQFXT010001355.1:0-18282 GCA_034683725.1 Strigamia crassipes | reverse complement strand
TTGGTCTAAAACATCAAATTTCAGACTAAAAACTTGCTACGGTAAGGCCTCCCAGAATGCAAAGCGGCTTGCATGTGTTGCCACTGGTGGCATAACGGTCTGAACACATGGAAACGAGTCCATTTTATTCTTGGTTCATGATACTATCCACCCTATTACTAAGAAATAACTTGCATCCTTCCAAATACAACACTCGCATTCAATCAGGGTTATCCGATACTCAATGATGATTAATTAAATATATCTTGCTTATTCTATTAATTCAAATCAGTTTTAAGGGGCCCATTCAATGTGTTCGTGGGGAGCCTTTCGATTAGTTGTTATACCACTATTAAACTGCTATTTTCAGCCCTATATTACACCGCTTTGCCATTCAACAACACATTTAAAAAAATATGTTTGCTTTTTTCATCATGTTTGTATAAAAGGAATGAAAGAAAATGTGATGAAAAAAGGTATAAAAAAATGTTATGAGATAGTAAAAGGTGAAAGATGATCAACATATGGATACGCTGCCAAGTCAACGAGCATAACCAGCACACATAACAGTGTTTCTTCTCATTTTCCACCAAGTTAAATGCCGGAAGGGTTTATTAAGTTCTTTTAGACTTTTAAAAGGTCAGATTACTCGTGAGTCCCTCTTTTTCTTTTTTTTTTTTTAAATTTTATTTTATCTAAGTTCCCAGGGGCAAGAAAAAGTTGTTGAATAAACATCCTTTGGCCAGGTAATTCCTGCCAGATGTTATCGGGTTGGAGAATGCATCTGCAACTAGACACTGATGGCTCCCTTCGGGTTGCCTTTAGGAAATGGACACTGAATGTGTAGAAAGATATTTTATATCGATGTAGGAATAATTTTCACCAAGATCTAACTATAAAATATGTGCTGAGTTGGCCATTTGTTTGTGTTTTGAGGATGAAAAAAGACACATGGTGGATGTTTGGCAGACAGTTTTCCAATATTCTGTGGCATTGTAACATGATAATGTGGTAAAGTTTCTTGTAATTTGGGAATTATATAAAAATAGGGTTATAGTGTTGTTTTATTTTTATTTTTTGTTATTACAGGTTTTCGGCACTTTACACGATTAATATCGTATTTTTGCATTATTGAATAATATAGTCTGTTTCACAAAACTTATGACTTGCATTCATCTTCGCAATTCTTTGGTTATTTAAATTGAAATTATTCCAATATTCGTGTAAATTAATTAAAAGCCGCCCTCGTTAGTAGCCGCAGCTAAAAATTGAGGCCACAAATAAACAAAAATTAAGTTGGAAGAAACATTCCACGTTCATTTCACAGCCGTAACGTTTGTTTTATGTATGTTTTGAATCTTAAAACGACCATAGAATGAATGAACAGACTGAAAAACAGCCACTGCTTCGTATAGTAGCCGGGGTCAAGAGAGGCAATTTGTAATAAAAGCCGCGCCTCTTAATCGAAGAAATACGGTATTCGCAAATTTTTGTGAGTATTTTTTCGCGCTTAAGCGTAAAAGTAAAAATACTCAACAAGTATTTGCGAATATTATCAACTATAGTCTGTTTCACAAAACTTATGACAAATTCCCATTGGTTGGGCATATCACAAGCTCAAGGATACATATAACTTGATCATGTGATTTTTCTCAACGAATAAGGAAGAGTCAAATTTAAAAATGGCAGTTTAGTACTCACTAAAATATTCCTAAAATAAAGTATTAACAACATACAAATAAATATAAAAATAAAACTTAAAAAAGTTTAAAATTGAACATATTTAAAGTAGCCAGAAAAAGAATTAGAAACTGGAACCAAAAGTGGGTCCAAAACTGAACCCCGACCGGGCTAACCGGTCAAGGTTGCTTTTAAAAATAGTCACTATTGGCGCTATTGTCGATCAGCACCTTTTTGCGGCGAATAAGTGCATTTTTTGCATACTTTTCAATTGTGCATGTGTAACAATGATGTAATGGCTGCGGACGGGTCAATAGCCAATGGGAGTTTGTAATAAGTTTTGCGAAACAGACTATAATTTCTTAATTGAAGAAATATAGTATTTCTGTTTGATGATGGCCAGGATTGAGATAAATCAACATACGATAAATAATTTTGAATGTTTTATTACGATAATCATTAAATTGGTGATCCCACTGCGATAAATCAAGCAGCTGCACTGAAACAGTAAAACACGAGAAATGTATTGGGTTTTATGAGGTTTTCAGTTTATCAAATTTAAAACAATACACTTTTTTGGTTCAGGAAGAGTCACCTGGTTGACATTTTCTGCGACAAAGGAGTTTTATCAGACACAAAGAGAGTATTAGCACATTTAGAATAGTTTAAGATGCCATGCCCTTAACAACAAAGGGTTTTTGAAATTTAATTTAAAAAACAAATTGGTTTTTTCCTCTCTTTTTGTTGCCTTTCCCATATTATTAAATTCAATTAAGTGTACGGTTTTTAAATGAAAATGTAGTTACGCCACTGGCTTTTCAATACAGTAATTCCCAACAAGTTACAATACCCCAACGTGACCTAGCCCTTCAATGCTTGACCTCCTGCAAGATTACGAAAGATCTTCCTTCCACCCACTTCCTTAATTTGATTCCACAAGGCAAACTCTTAACAATCTTTTGTTTTACACAACATTAAATTGCGTCTGACTTGAGGATCATTTTTACATTTTTAAGCCAATCAGCGGGGAGTTCCAAATACAGGGCGATTACTACTTTGGTCATTAGTGTGGTGATTTTAATTGGGCTTTTGTGGATGACACTAGATACCGATTATTGCCGATTAAAAATCAAAAGAATTAAAGGGACAGTCTAGCTCATTTTTAATTTTTTTTTAATTTGAATTCTATACTTTTCTTTCTTTTTTTTTTTAAAAAAAAATAACAGAAAAATTTAATTATGTTCAAAAACTGTAATAATGCATTTTAAACAATTGTTATGTAGGCTGACATGACAGTCACGTGATTGGAATGGCCATTGTTTATTGGTGGTAGCGCCTACTAGGCGCCCAATGAAAATAAAGCACCGCATTGAGGTGGGAGAAATATCCCAAAATAAAAGAGCACTATGTATTCAGAATGAAAGTTGTCTACAACGGCAGTTGCTGTTTCTTTTTCTGGACTACACCCCCAGGAAAAAAAGAAATAGTTTACACGGGCGTATGGTTTTAAGAAAAAAGAGTACCAAAACAATAAAATATTTTTAAATTGTTTTTTAAACAGAATTAAGAAAACTGTATTACAAATGTAATTTCTAATGCGTATTTTACCTATCAAACATGTAATAGCTAGACTGTCTCTTTAAAACATTACAAATTAATGGTAAAGCTACGTGTAAATGCCTGGGCGTTTAATCTTTTTTGAGATTCATTCCCAGGCGTCTATTTGGACCATGGCGATTAATTAGATAAATTAGTAATAAACTAATGGGATTTTAGGCCCAAAAACTGGAATATTTTCACAAAACTGTACTTTTTTGGCCCAAAAATTGGAATATTATGCACAAAACTACTTTTCATACCAAAATTTAACGATTTTGTATAAGTGAAGGTGCTTAATTGGACCCAGTGTTTATTCTATAAACTTTCGGTTACTCCCGGACACTTAAATGGACACAAGCCACTACACAGATCAGGCCACAATTCGAAGTTTTATGGTAATTCGATTTTAACCCAAAAAAAAAATAAATAAATAAAAAATAAACAGCCCAACCTAAAATTTCACCTTCTCTGACCCAACCCGGGTCAATTTTTTTACCCCCCCTCCCAAAAAAAAAAATAGAAAAAAAAGAAAAAGAAAAAATGGAAACGATTTCTTGAAATTGGACGTGAATTTCCAGAAGAAAAAAAAAATTTGGGGGTCAAATTGACCCTGCACAAAAAAGTATTGGATCGGTAGCTGAGTTAAACATCGGAAGCAGAAAAATGTCGAAATCGCTCCACAGGTCAAAACCCAATTCAAATGGTGCAATTAGTCGTCGAATCTATTCTTGTGGAATTGAATTTGATTACAAATTGCTCATCTTCCTCCATTAAAGGTCACACGAACATGATTATTGCCTCTAGTTGTGATGTCAGCTACTATGTAAGGTGGTCTGCTCATGTGTATCACACACGTTGGTTTTTTTTTTTCTTTCTTTTTTTTTTCTTTTTTTTTTTCTCCCTATGACTGCTTTTTTGTCATTGGTTCACTTGCCCTGTTGCCCTACATTGATGGTTGAGCCATTGGCTGAGTACAAGTGAGTGCTGAATAAAACCGTGAAAGGCGCTGTTAGCTCAGCCTGTCGGTCTACTCTCCCAGTCAATACTTGGTTTGAGTGTGTTAGTGGCTGCTCCTCTGAAATGAGTCTGCTGCTCCTGCCTGCATTGTCTTAAGTGTGTTGTATGTGTGCATTTTTTGGATTTATAGCTGATTTTCACTAGGGAAAGTGCAAGTTGAATTTAGCATGGTAAGTAAATTATTTTTATTTCTCTTGCTGCGGTTTGTGCAGATTTTGTTTGCAAAAAGGTGTTTAGGTGAGTAGGAAGTTGAGTGTTAGCCTAGTTTGAGAAACTAAGCTTACACATGACAGGGAATTGGAAATGAGCTAAGCAGTGAAGCCAACACCAAATTTTCTGTAAAAAAAAAAAAAATTATTTTTTTTTAAAAATAATAAAATTTTTTTTTTTATGTGTCTGTGGGTAATCAGAACAAGCTTGCATGGAGGATCCGTGCCCCAGACTCAAGTGACCGAGACTAGTCCCTGGCCCTGGTCATTATTCTTTAAATTGTGACTCAGGCATTTGACCAAAATGTGGCCTTGTTTACTAGAGTAGTGTATCAAATTGGTGGAAAAATAACTCAACCTCCAATCTGAACTACTGATTCATTCCTATTAAAAAGTTTGATTACATTTTATATGAATTGGATTTATTTTATTTGCTTTTTTTATGTTTTTACTTTATAGCATTTAATCAGAACACAATTTAAATATTTCCTTGACGTGTACTAAATACACACACAATGCAGTTTAGAAACTGCTATCAGTAATCAGTGAACTGTGGAGTATGTAATTATTTAGTTATACAAAAAAGAAAGATCAGATTAGGGTTAAAACACTCCTCCACTTTTATCACTGTAAATGAGGAAGTTGTTTTGTGGTTTGGTGATTATGAGTGAGTATTTTTCCACCCTTTTTTGCTTGTTAATTCCCACTAGCTAGATCTATTGACTGATACAATTTTTTAATAAGATAAGAATGAACCAAATAAAATTGCTGGTGTAAAGTAAGTTAAATACAGAAGGAGTCTTGGGAGTTTTGCTGTTAGGAAACTAGGAAAAACTAGTTCATAACTATGCTTCAGGCCACAAGTGTCTAGTAGGACCTGTTTTAGGTAAGTCTAGTCTTGTTTTGAATGAATCCAGATGGGCTCTTTCACATTCACTGTATTCAAAGTTGTTTTTTTTAAAAACAAAAATGCAAATTAGGTAGAAAGTAGGCAAGGGTCGAATTTGGAAATTCTATACAGCAGTTATTGATTAACTAGTTTAAGGTCCATTGAGATGTAAGGCAGTACCTCTAAAGTGGTAGTCCACGGACCGGTCCTGGTCTATCAATTTATAACACAAAGGTTATATAGGCTTGTAGAGCAATGTTAGAATAAGTTTGGTACTTTGGCATCAGACCATGAATGTCAGGTGCTCTTAAATATAAATTAAATTAAATGCTACCTAGTTCTAGTTCCATCTAAATTTCATTGTAACTGAATATGTTGGACCGGTTCGGGTTAGCGACGTCGGCACAAACCTGAACTTTGTTGAATATGGTACGGGTTCGTAACCCATTGGGACAAAAATACGGGTCTTTTCAGTTGTTTGAGAAACGCTGATGGAAGGTATTTGGTAAACGCTAGAAAATGTATTGGGGAAACCCGTTATTGTATACCTTGGGATTATCGTTAAACTTTCAACAATTTCTTTAAGTTTTTAATTATACGCCCTCCCCCTACATATTTTCTTTGAAAGTACTGATTTTTAATGGATTATTGGTCAAGCTCTTTAGTTAACAGCATTTATTGCCTATTAATATAATTCATATTTTGCGTTATAATTTTGCAAAATATTCAATTTTTGTCTGGAATTGTACGTCACTCATCCGGCAAGCGGGTGATCAGGGTTCAACTTGCGGCTCTTTTGGAGTCCGGGCTAATTTTGTTTTCTTCGACTACTTTAATAGACCAAATTACTGTTGTTGTTTTCATTCGGGTTTTTTTCGCGCATGCACAGATCGTGGTAGGCAACAAAACACGTTGCGCTAGTGTATTTTGAATGCAGTTTTTGATTCGATTGTTTAATAAATAAACAGATACCGGTAAATAAATTTTGTGACACCCAAAAGCAGCACAACTAGTAGGCATTGTAATACGCTGTTTACTCGTTGCCTACCACGTCGTGCACAAAATTGCTATCAGAGCGCGCAAAACAATTTTGTAATTCGATCTACACTGTAGTTATAATATTAACGGTAAATTTAAATGTTGCTAGAAAGGAGTTTTTTTTAAATTAGTTTAGTAGGTGTTTATTATCTCTGACAACAATATCAGGGGATGTGATGGGGGTGAAATGTGAATTATATTTCCATAAACAACCTGGAAAAAGTGGCATAAGGCTTAACTTTGAAGGAAAAACTCTGAGAGGGAAAATAATACTTCTAGGTTTAAAGGTGGAGATTTCTAGCAGGAAAAGAATTGAGATGGATACGCACCTGTCATTCTTAGGCAAGATTTAAATAGTTTGTTATGGCGTTTAATGCATTTTTCACTTTAATTATTGTCTATAATTTAATCATGCTGGAATTTAAATGACAAGTTTGTCCACATGAAAAGCTTATTAATACAAAATAAACATTTTAATTATTAATCATGATATAATATTCATGTTTACACAGGGAAAATGAAACAAGGAAGTGAAATAGAAGAAAAAATTTGAATTGACAAACAAAATGATTAAAAAAAATCTTTTTATTTTTTTTTTTGGTATGGTGAAATTGTATCCTGTTTATAATTGAAGTAAGAAGGTCACCGGGTCCATATTAAAAGAGGCAGATCTGAGTAGCCCATCAGTTCAAGATGGCTGCTCCCATTGGATTAAAGATATAGAAGTAGTAATGATTAAAATACTCAATTACACGCGTTTATCTGGCTGTTGAAATTGTGTCAATATTTCTATCAGTTGCCAGTTTAAATTATGTTAACTCTTTGTGCAATTTTTTTTTGTTGGAGCGGGCCACGTCGCAGAGTCAAAACAATCATTGATTTTAAAGCGTGTTATTGAAAAAGAGTTATTTTTTTTTTTATCGGAGATTAGTGGGGGATTTTGCACTTTTCGCGTGGTTTAAGCCTTGGATTTGCAAAGGAAAATTGTAGTTTTAGTCGAATGTGAAGGAAATTATTTTCCAAATAATTGTGTTTATCTTTTTAGCCCCGAGTTTCCAGTTTGTTCATTTTCGGTCGCCGACATTTGTAATTCTTTTGATCTTTTGCTTGAAAGAGGCAATTACAATAAAAAGAATATTGCATGTAATTTGCAGGTGTTTTAAATGTTTTTAAGGTTTTCAAGCTTTTGGATCTAAAGTCTTTTACATGCAGTGGTCACTTGATTGCATATGGAGCCCCAGTGGTCCACTGATTGTATGTAGAACTCCAGGGTGCACCTATCGATGTCGGTCACATTACAATATTATATATGGATTTATGATGGTTGGTAATGTCAATTTCACAGAGTCCATGGAAATGTCTTGTGGAGCCTCCCACTGAGGAGAACCAGGAATGGTCGAAATCATTTTGCGTATTCTTTAACAATATAAATATCAAGAAGTTCAGGAGCTCAAGGTTTCTGACGCCATAAGGAAATACTTGCGTAGTATAAAAGCGTTAAAGCCTGCGTTAAGCTAAGTTTACACGCTTGCGCTAACACAAATTCTGCTTTGTGGTGATGTGAACTTCTCTGCATCACTTACGTGCCTTGCCCAATATGCGTTATGATTTTGTGTGTTGTAGTGCATGAAGTTGAAGTTGAGATTTTACCACTAGCTTTGATAATGTTCCCTGGTGCTTTGACGACCAATGAGAACGGCAGAACAAAATAGCCATCGTTTGTCCGACCAATCTCGAAGCGCGTAACAAACCCCATTTGCCTTCGGATTGGTGGCTGTAGGTGGCTGCATTCACCATTTCGATAATGCCCGCTTGTCCTTTGCACCATCTGTTGTGTGTTTTTACAACTAAAATACAAATGGCATTTTGATTCCATTCGAACTCTTCATGGTCGTTTCTTCAATTTTCTATCGGTAAATTGTCTCATAAAATACACCTCGCATTTGAGTAATTGTCAAATTTGGGTCGGCGGACCTAATTATTTGACAATTACTCGGCGCGCTCGGTATATTACTACTGAAAATTTTTAACTTCAACGCATTGTTGCTTCGTTCTTTACGCTTGCTCATTAACGCTGAAGCAAAAACACATGCATGTGAACTTAGCTTTAGGATTGCATTCTGATGAGAATGCAATCAAACGACAAGAACAACTTGTATTTTTTTTCCTGTCAACGGTTGGCCAGGTTACGACAATAAGCAGTTGCCGTTGTGTCTTCTTCGGGATACAATTGTCATTTGTGGATTCCGAACAGACAACGGTCGAGTATTTCAGTTTGAACGATTCTTTAGACATCGGAGTTTAGTCGAAAGCAATGCACACTCAGTGCATGGGTTTGTTGGTTTGAAATTTATGGAGTATTTCTGTGGTTCTTAAGTGTATTAGTGAAGTATTTCCTATACCAAAAGCCCAAGAGCAAAGCTGAGAAGTGGTTGTGAATGAAGCAGGTGCAGTTTCAGTGTTGGTTAAGTTGAATAGTTTTACTGAGGCTGTTTTGGACATGGCAATTGCAATGAAGCTTTCTCTTGTCTTGCTGACAGCAAATTAGATGTGTTGAGGCAAAAGCAATTTTGCACTTGGAGTGGAAAAGCTCACAGCTAGCATTCACCCCCATTTCTTATAAGCTTCATAAAGGTTTAGGTGGTTTGGTTAAAAGTGTAATGAAATTTTTTTATTTTTTAGTTAGTTTAGTTTTCTGATTGCAGGGACTTTAAAATCAATTTTTTTCCAAAGAAAAAAAATTTTGAAATACCATGAAATTAATTAAAAAAGGATTTTTTTTTTCTTTTTTCTTTTTTGGTTGGAAATGCAAATTTAATGGATAAATCTTCATCTGCTTTTAATTTAGCAAGATGGGAATCCAATTGAAGCTGAAAAGTCATTTCAAACTGGAAAGTTACATCTAGTTGACTTGTTTGTATTCTCATTGATGGCAAATTTCACTTAAACATTTCTTTTATCTGGTAATTAGGAACATGCACCTGCTCTCTGCTGTTTCCACTCATCCCTTTTATTGCTAGAGACAGGATTAATTGGAACTTCTGTACAAACCCTATTTGATGTGTTTTAGACATTAAAATATGTTTTAACTAGCAAATAGTTACTAAATTATTATTATTATTTTTTTAAAGTTGAGATTTTATTAAAATAAAAAGGTTTCTTCAATTCTCTACAACTGAAAGAAAATTCAATTACAAAAATGCTCTTCTAATGTGATAGATTAAATGTTCAGTTTTGTTTTGATTTTTCTCATGAGAGAATTGAGGAGAAAAAAAATTAATTTTTAGTGATTAAGACCAATTAAGGGAATAGAAAAGTGACATCAGATTAAGTTGTAATAAAGAACAAGTTGTTCTATATTCAATTTAATCTGTTTGTTTATAATTGAATTTATTTATTTTGTAAGAGAGATCTGACCTGGTGAATGGAAATTAACAGAGCGAGAATTGTTTGCAAAGAGGAAAAGACATCGAAAAAAAAAATAAAAATGTAGAAACAAAAAAACAGAGCGTAAAGGGTTTATATCAAGTTGAATTATCAGGAAGTCATTACTATTTAACCAAATTTATTGTTATTGTTTCACTCCAGAGGAGAAAAGAGGTTTTGTTCTAACTAGACAGTCTGCGCCCGGTATCTTGATGCCAAATTCAAACACTAAATTCCATTTTTTGCACATGACAACACATAAGTGTAACATCGTTTATTGCACGCGAGGGAATCATGTCATATACACCTTGGGACACCTTGTCATATTCCACTTGGGAATCTGTGGAATCTGGAATCTGGAATCTGGAATCTCAGGATTTGACTATAATCTCACTAGATTTCACGAGTTTGTGAGCAGCGGCGCCATCCTGACTCGGTCAGTGTGGCGCTGGTTCCTGGGTGGTCATGGGGGCCATCTGGTCACTTGAGTTGACTTGACTTGTAGGGGTTTTTGTATTGAAATAAACAGTCTGGTTTGAACTTGTATCCCTACAGCATCGTTCTTTCTAGTCTCACATGGCGCAGTCGACAGGTGCACAGCGCAAGATTTTACGAGTTCTTGCGAGATTTTGTGAGATTTTATGAGTTCCTGCGAGATTTTGTGAGATTTCACGAGTTCCTGCGAGATTTTGTGAGATTTTACGAGATTTTAGCAATTTTCTAAACATTCCACAAATGGGAAATTGTGTGGAATCTAGTGGAATCTTGAGGAATCTTGAAAATCTCATAAGATTTCAAGGATTCAGAAATCTCGTGCACATTTTCAACCTATGCCGTAACCCCCGCCAAAAACCCAGCGCTGGGTATGCCGAAAACACGATCTTCGCTGTCCAGTAAACCGGTCGTTTGTTTAACCGATGTTCGGACAATCGATGCAATTCACAATTCGTGCTTTATTTGGACCTTGTTAACGGTCAATGCAGACCTGGATGCGCAGTTGGAATTTGGCGTCGAGTTACCCGGTGCAAACCGTAGACTACACGTACTTTTCAAACAGGAATGTTGTTGTTACGTGAGAACAGAAGCCGAGCGTAAAAGAGCTGATGTACTGCATGGTACACTAGCTGCATTTGCAATCTGAAAACACGAAAAACTTATAATTTTCCACCTAGTGTTAATAAATAACATTTTGCTCTAATAAACTTTTTGGAAGTGTTTTTCTCGGTAACACTTATTAAATTTATGAGTAAATAAGTAAAAAATTTAACTTATTTTCTTTTTTGCTTTACCAACATGGATCATCATTTTTTCATGCCTACTACCAGTGTGAAGAGCTTTTAACGCCCAAAAAAAAAAAAGGTTAAGGATTAGGACATTGACCAAGTTTTTTTTTTAGGGTTACGTTTAATTACAGTCAATTTTACATTATAAATATTGTAACGTAAAAATATAAAAGTTCAGTTTGTGCTCGCGCTTTCACGCTACAGTTATAAAAGTCGACTTACCTTACAAAGTCACGTAATTTCCGAAACTAGGAACTGTTTCTTATATTAAATATAGATACAATTTCTGTTTTAACTAATTCAAAACAATGCCACTACTTTATTATTGTGAATTGAAATGATTTTCAAAGGAAAACAATGAGATAAACAGTAACACGTGCTCCTCTCGCGAATGAAGTGGAGAATTTAAAATGGCGGCGAACAAGGTCATTGCAAATTGCAATTTTTGATCAGTGACGTCACAGTAACGTAAATAGTGGAAAATTATCGGATTGGCTACGGTATTTTTCGATATATAATGTAAGCTCTGTTAGACTTATGAGTTTTCTCCTATAGTTATAAGACGTAGGAAAAACGTTCACACCTAGGGAGTGTATATTTGTATCATTTTAATAAAGTCCTCATATCACCCACTGAGGAAGACTATGAATGGTCAAAAACGTTTTGGGTTAACAACCTTTATTATTGCGTATCTTGAATATGTCTAAAAATTCGATGATTAACAAGTTAACCATAGTTACGCGGCAGAAGTAGTTTATCAAGTTATAGGCATAACGGGGGTTTTTATGACGTCAAAGTACATGCGCATACTGGGTAAATTTAAAAAAAGGTAAATTTGTTTATAGATGGGTGGATCGTAGTTGTTTCATTATAGTTTTGACGACTGAAGATGATCAGTTGATCGAAAGCCTTTTATTAGAAATTTGGCGATTGCATTTTTATACGTTCAACTTATAACTTATAAATGGCACGTTATACTAGGCGCTATATGACTAGGGCCGCGCAGTCATATTGCACCTAGTACAACGTGCCATTTATAAGTTGAACGTATAAGAATGTAATCGCCAAACCTCTAATAATTGATTGTGGTTTTAGAGCGCCATTAATGTCATTAAAACCACTTTATTAATGGTAAATTTGACTTAAAATTTGGAATTTGTGATGATACAGTTGATGAAAAAGTCTCGCAAGTCTAATTGCAGTGTGTCCAACTATCTGACATTATAATAACATGTAATTAATTTTTCAAGTTTCCTAACTTAAGTTTCCCTTCTTTTCTTCACATTGAGGTTTTGTTGCTGAGATTTATTGCCTTAGTAAAATCTTATCTTAAATATCTTCTCTCTCGACCTTTAAAATAGAACATTGATTTTTATCTTTTCTGCCCTCAAAAACGAATGGATGCAATTTTGTTTCAACTACACTGAAATGTGCGCAAAAAATAAATAAGTGCAGCAAAAAAAAAAAATAAATAAAAAATTTTGGAAAATAATTTCCTCATGTGTCATCACCCTAGAAATGCGGAAAAACTATGATGCTCTTGGTGTAGTATTTTTTTTTTCTTTCATGATGGCGTTTCAAGGTGAAAAACACTTAGGGTATGAACTTAATTAACTTGGAATTCATAAACTTGTTTTTAATTAACGAGTAAAATTTCCACAAGAAAAATGCACACGGGGCACTGCTCTGGGGCCCCACACAGACAAATACAGAGGTAACTGGTCAAAATATGTAGATTTGGTTTTCAGGGGCCCACAAACAAGGGGGCCCATAATTATTTTGGAGTTCAATCATTTGTTACTATAGGAAACCCACAGAATTTTTATTTGGTCTACCCACAGACCTAATCCCCAGTCCAATTTTACTAGTCACGTTTTTTGGTCAAAACATGTAAAAAATTGAAAGATTTGGTTTTCAGGGGCCCACGAACAAGGGGGCCTCTAATTATTTTGGAGTCCTATTATTTGTTATTATAGGGAACCCACAGAATTTTTGTTTGGTCTACCCACAGACCTAATCCCCAGTCCAATTTTACTAGTCATCAGGTTTTTTTGGTCAAGAAATTTATTTTGAATATTTAATCAACATTTTGGGGCCCCACTAATAACTTTTTTCGCTTTTTCAGCTCTAATATTAAACAAAATTTACATATCTATATTTTATTTTTTTCAGGTTGCCATAGCAACATCTACGGTCATTCATTTGGTGGTTCTATCGGCTTTAGTCGGTACTATATTAGGAACTCCAGGTGAGTTAACATTTTTCCTTGTTTGACTTGATAATAATTTATGAATGAGACACATGAAGGATACACACGAGTCAATTTGAAATCGTTTTTTGCAATAACTAGTTTGATGGCCCTTCCAGGGCGGGGTAAGTAAATGTGTTTGATGGTAGATGCAACGAGGAAAAGAGAAACAACCTCAAGGGTTATAGAAAGGAAATTATAAAAGAAGTGCAATGAACTTGTATCAACTGTGGATCTAAAAAAAAACTTGTCCCAGGTGATTTAAAGTGGTGAAACATTTTAGGGTAAGGAAATAAGGAGATTGTAGAACCTTGCTGAAGGCACGTAATTTCTTTTTGAGTACAAGGTAAACTGTCACCCTGCAAACCTTATCTAAACAGTTGACCTTAAAACATTTTGCCAACCTGCGTGCACTGTAACTTTGGTGTCAGGTGCTACGATTTACCAACCAAGCTATCAGAAGCTGCCAACTAATGAGAACAGGTGAAGTTTTTACTGGCGAATATCTAGGTCAATGGCATAATAGGGAAAAGGGTTTAATTTCTCAGTTTTTTAGTCTTATTTTTATATGGTAAGAAGATTTTACGCTGTGTATATCGCAAAGACTGAATTTTGCTGGATTTTTGTTGGATTACTGGATTTTGAATACAAAATAGAACTGCAAGAACAAGTTACTCTGTTTATTATTAATATGCCAAATTAGCAAAACTAATCGCACAATAAAATAAAATTTTCAGTTTTATCATTTTAAAAAAAATGAAATTTTCTGGCACAGCATGTAAACGAGTGAGTCATGTGATTAATTTTCAAAATTCGTTATAAAAAGGGCTTGTGGGTATTAGAGAGTTCTTAAAAACTTGTTCTTCATAACGAATAATTCGTAATATTAAAATTCGTTATATCAAAAATTTTTAACATGGTGTTCTATGGGAAACTAACCGAGTCATCTAAAAAAATTCGTTATAACAAAAATTTGTTATATCGCGGTTTGTTATAACAAAAATTCGTTATATCGCGGTTTGTTATAACAAAAATTCGTTATATCGCGGTTCGTTATAACAAAAATTCGTTATATTGCGGTTTGTTATAACGAGGTTCAACTGTACATAGACAAGTTGTAACACGAAAATTTCATGTACCGTCCTACCGGACTTGCGAAGTGTCGGATTGCAGGGATTCTGCTGCTACATCTTTTGGAATACATTAATTGGGCAAAAACTTTGATTAATGCTATAACCAAATTGGCCTACACTCCACAGATGTTGAGCCCAGATTTGTCGGAATAAGGAAAGTTATATAAACCTGATTCTGCGCAAACTCTCAAAACTATAGAAAAATAAATAATCTCCAAATTATAGTAAAAATTATAGTCCTTGACCGATTTCGAAGGACATAATTTTGAATAGGGTTTTTTTTTTTTTTTTTTAAACTTTTTCTCCTTTTTTGGGAAAGGCCATGGCAGGAAGTGGCCATTCTAATCTTTCATTTCTTAATGGGAATTAGAAATCAGAAAGAAAAAAAAAAACAACAACTTGATTTAGCCTCATTTCCGACTCATTAACGGGTTTTAACAGATCTCAGACCTCATAATGGGTTTGAACCCGGTCAAGAAAAAAAAAATTTAAATCAAGCCAAGATTAAGGCCCTTCATTAAGATCCCATTAATTCTGAAATTAGACCATAGAAACATTGTAAACTTCTATATTTGGGTTTTCCTGTCTCTCTCCTACTTAGTTAGCTTATATAAGGATGTAACCACAATTAATAAGCCGTCCATGCTTCTTGGGATAATGATGGCCACCATATACACTTGTAGGTCAGGGTCAGTTGGTGGGAATTTTATTTTATTGAGAAAATGTGCCATTATATTAAAGTCAGAGGTGAAATAATGGAATTGCAGCCATATAACCATGATGTTGCAAGTTAGTGCTTTTTCCTTTGGCTGTTGGTAATAGTTTAGCAAGACCCCGAGTCCAATTTATAAATGTCAAATGTGCAGCTCTAGTTTGTCAAGATGGTTTGCCACTTGAAATAGAAAGAAATTGTTCCCTCGTGTTTATTGTGGGGACAATTTAAGATGTGGAAGCAAGTTGGCAAACAGTTGCACAAAATGGCTCTTGCACTGCCAAAGGAGATTTCTTGAGCTGATAAGGTGACCTAAGACACTGCAATTGCACTCTGGATGGTGGTTGGGGCCAACTAAAACTCTTGTGCAAGTTGGGTGGATGGATGGTAATCAAGCCCAAGTCATTGACTTTGATTCAGAAGAAGCAAAGAGACAAAAAAAAGAGAAGAAAAATTGTGCCAACTCATCTAGTTTGGTTGAGTATAGATAAAAGAGAGGAAGGAAGAACCCATTTTCATTCATCTTGTCACTTGTCACATTGAAGAAACTTTTGATAAAAAAAAAGATTTTTTTTAGTAGATAATAATTTTTTTTTATATATATAAAGAATTGATTTAATGCAATTGGAGAGTTATTAGCTAGTTGATTATACATGTCAATTTGTCCTTGATGGTATCAAAATGGCATTTAAATAAATGATTAATGGCTACTTGTTGCTGATGGTCATTTTGATGCATTAATAATGTAGGAATATTATTGTTGTAATCTGATTATTTAGAAATGTTTCTTTGTTTTGTTTTTTTTGGACATTGAATTTTAATGTAATTCATGCAATTTGCTTCTACCTACATGGTGAGTTAATAATTGTGTAGGAGATTAGTGTTGAAATATGAAGTAGCTGAACAATATAAAGGGGTGGGCCAACAACATTTGCACCTTTAACACTTGTTTTTAATGGTCGAGGAACCACATACCATTTACATTCTTAAAATGAAGTATGAAGTGAATAAAGTAGGTCAGGGTATCCCAGTCTTTTGATACCACACATTATTTTAATAAATAAAAAAATATTTATTGGAAGTTGATATGAAATGAAAAGAAAATATATAATAATTAAATATATAGAACTATGTTTTTAATGTAAAGACTTTTATTTTGCCACTAAAAAAAGCTAAAAGGGAGGCACATTTGAAGGGGCTGACATTTTCAATTTTCATTGACGAGAAGGATAAATTTCTAGATTTAAAAAGATTTATTTTAAGATTTATGGATTTATTTTGAGATTAATGGATTTATTTTGAAATTTATGGACTTATTTTGAGGTTTTTTTTGGACATATTTTGAGATTTATTAATTAATTTTGAGATTTAATGTGTGATTTAGAGATTTAATGTGGGATTTAGAGATTTAATGTGGGATTTAGAGATTTAAAGATTTAGAAATTTATTAGAGATTTATAAGAAATTTAACAAGCCATTGGCGAGATTTACAGTAAATGTCGGCCCCTCGGGCACATCAGTTTTTGTGGCGTGACGTAGTTTATTCTCGTTTCGTACGCTGATGCAGGGTCGTCTTAAGTGGGGGTGCACGGGGTGCACGGCATCCGGGCCCCAAACAAATTTTTTTTTAGTTTTGAAATTTTTTTTGGTAAGAAAAAGGGGCGGCGGCGCGTAAGTTTGCACCTTGTCGGCTGGTTCCAGGGGGCGGGCGACCTCGGACCCCAAACGACCTTTTTCGAAGTTGAAAAATTTTTCGCCACGGGTAAAGGGCGGCGGCACATAGCTTGCACCCCGGCGGCAGACAAGCCAGAGACGCCCCTGCGCTGACGCTAGTAATGGTGGGACTCAACCAGAAGTTGAAACATTCAGTCAAGTTAAATAAAAGTCTTTAAAAACAAAACTAAAGTGAAATTCAACATTTTTAGTTGTAAAGTTGTCATTGATTTTAAAATGTAATTTTGAAGTTCATTAAGTTATGTTTATTAGTTGCAAATGGTTTAAATTGGATTTAAGGCTGAATGTGTTAATTGATCATAAATTGTGTGGGATAAGAATGCCATAGGTTTTGCAATGCAATAATGTAGTTTAATGGGTTGTCATATTGGATATAAACATTTGTGAAGCTTAAGTTGCAAATTAAATGTGTGATATTAAAACCAGAAACATTGGTTTCAATCAGTTGTGAGTTTGGGATGCACTGGGAATTAAAAAATTCTGGTTGGTTTATTTTCAATATTTTATTCATCAACATTCAAGTGGCAACGTCTATTTTAAGGTTCAGTGATTGCTCCAGCAATCCATTTAATTATTCAATTAGACTGCATGTTTTATAAATGTGGCACTTGAAATTTCAATGGAAACATGTTTGTTGCTTCAGAGTTAGGAATTCAAAAAAATTTATTTAGCTTTGTAATGGTATGCAGTGCAATTTAAGGCCACGTGATGGTTGTTGTTTTTTTTTTTTTTATTGATTTTATGTTTTTAATGAAGAAAAAAATTGGAACAGAAAGGTATGTAATTTCTTTATTCATTTCTTGTTACCTAAATGTGGTTTTCAAGGATTTTCAATGTCCATTATTTTTTAAATATTATTTTAATCAAGGACATTTAAAAGAGAATGTTTTATTTGTGTCACGACAAAGAAAAACAAAACAACGTAAGCGTTATACAGTAACTTTAACATCACAAAACAAAAACACAAACACCTAAAACACTAAAAACACAACTTTTTGAATGCAGATACTCAGCACTGGATTAAACTCTCAAACGACTTGGGGTTTGTAGATTTTGGAGACCAGCAAAATAAAGATGCTACTTGTTGGAAACTTTAAAGTCAGCTGATTTATTATCTACAACAGTGGGGGAGTTGCCCGGCAATTGCCAGGCAACATAGATTATTAGGGTCATGTGTAAAGCAAGAATAAGCAATAGTAAACAATCCAAATATTATTAAAGCTGATTACAAGCTCATGGATACATATAACTTGATCACGTGATCATTCTCAACCAATAAGGGAGAGTCAAATTTAAAAATGGCAGTTTAGTACTCGCTAAAACATTCCTAAAATA